>CAUYRH010054529.1:0-16678 GCA_963574655.1 Perodicticus potto
CAATTGGAAAAGGAAAATCAAACCTTCCCACTACCACACACCCAGTGTACAATGTTGGAAAGTCCTTGGGTGATTGGCCCAGATTAAGAGGTCCCAATCAATTGTCCCAGCCAGTACCAACCTCAAATCAAAGAGTTGAAAAGTCTCTGGCAACTAGATAGCAGGAGTCTGCTGGCAGCTTTAGTATAGCTCACTCCAGGATTCTGTGAGCTCAGGAGGGCCCCCCCAGCCAGTAAATTAGCCTGCGAAGGTTGATGCCTCCTTCTTTGCCTTGCCCCTCTGTCACACACAGTCTCTGGTAACCCTGCAGGGCTGTGATCCAGTTCCCTCCAATGAGCAGATGCTATAGAGGTTTGCACCTGCCTAGGTCACACAGGGCTCTGTGGCTCCTCAGCCAGTCCACCAGTTATGTCAGTGTTGGCAAGGGGGAGGTGAGGCCTGACAACCTGGGTACTTGATAGGGGCTGGGGCCATTCACTGTCCCTGATTGATGTAAAGTAGATGAAAAAGCTGATAGAACAGAACAAGTTTGCAGAATATCTGCCCTGTGGAAGAGACAATGGGCTACTAATAGTCCTGATTCAGTCTGTGAGATTCAGCCCTTTGTCTCAGCTGTCATCCCCTGAGGGCCAGGTACGGCCGGCCAAACTTTAGCAAAGCTTTCTCAGTGCTGCGGCTTGGTGCCTCAGGGGACCGCCTCTCCACTTCGGCCATGTCTTGGCTCACTTTCCTCTCTCTGCTCCCAAGCCGGGATAACAGCACAGACCGGCAACACCCCCCCGACACCCTGTCCACACCCCTTGAGAAAGTGTCCAAGAATCTGGACTCCATGGGGGACAGACCTCCAGACCTCAGGGTGAGAGTGGAGGGGAGTGCCAGGAGTTCCAACTTGCAGGTAGAGAATATATGCAGTTTTTATACAGTTTTATGCCTGGCAGGAGAGTGCCATGGCACCCTAGTAGGGGAAGGTTATTAGAGGGTCCCTCCTGTGGGGTAGAGTGGGAGGACATCTGAACTCTACTTGCTTGTTTGTATGGAGGTATGGCGTATACTGCAAGTGGCTCTCATGGGGGAGGGGACTCCTGTCTGCTTGGTGATGTGCTCTGTACGTTTTATTTGTATCCTTGGGGTCACAGGTTGCTCCAGCAGGGTTGATGTGCGTTCTTCGATCTTCTCTTTTGGCTCAGTTCCAAACCGTTGGCTTTCTTGCTAAATTTCTATCTTTTAACTCTCCTTCTGGACGGGAGCGTCTGCGGAAAGCTGGCTACAGACTGCCAACTAGGTTTATGTAAGAGATTGTCTTTTCAGAATAGGAGGGACACCGTCTGGTACATCATACTTGGTCAAAACACATGCAGGAAAAATTGATATAAAATCATATCCAGCTACAAAGAAAAGGGAGCTTTCTTTTAGTGAAACTACATATTTTATTAGTCTGCTTGTGCTGCTTATAACAAAATACCACAGACTGAGTGGTTTGGAACAACAGAAATTTATTTTCTTGTAATTTTGGAGACTAGGGGTTCAAGACCAAGGTGCTGGCAGGGTTGGTTTCTGAGGAGGCCTCTCTTCCTGACTTATAGATGGCTGCCTTCTCACTGTTTTAATGGGGTCTCTTTTCTGTGTGTGAGTGTGTGGGGTGGGGAGAGAGAGAGGTGTCTGGTGTCTCTTCCTTTTCCTATATGGACAGTGGCCTTACTGAATACAACCTCATTTATCCTTAATTTCCTCTGGGATGGGCCTATCTTCAAATATGGTCCATGTTTTCAATCCATCAATTGGTGAGGAGGGAGATACATAATTCATCCTATAACATATATCTAGCAAACAAAAAGAAAAAAGTGTTTCCAACATTAGGAAAGTGGAAGCATGGACTATTCATACATAGGAAGAATAATATAGTCTTCTGCCCTCCACATCACCATTGGCTACCTCTGTACTGTATTTTACCCACCCTCTCTCCTGCCCTCTGCTTCCACCAACCATGTAGAATATTCTTGTCCTGTCTTCACCAGGGCATATGTCAATACTGGCCTGATCCCTGTGATTTAAAAGAAAAATTTCATGGTTGGTTAGTGGATTTTCCTGAAGAACCATAAGAAAAGCAGAAAGAGAGTTTACATGGCACAAACCACCACAAAGGATTCAAGTCTTTGCAGCAAATATAACTCTCTAATATTTCCACTATGCACCGACCTGCCTGAATTCCTGTGTGCAAAGGCCGTCTTTGGCTACTCTACTGTTCCAAGCAATTCTGCCCCTAACCTGAATACCCCATTAGGCTACTATTATTTAATGTTATATAAACTTGTGGCTGCTCCCAAGTGATTTATCAAACAACACATGGTCTATTAGAGGACTTCTAAAGACTTTTCTTCATCTTGCTCCAAGAAAAACAGAATTGCTAAAGGAATTTTCCTGACCACATAAGACAGGTTGGGTGACCATGGTGTACCAGTGTGTTAGTCCAGTGAGAAGGGTGCTGAATCAGACAGGAGACAGGATAGAGGGAGAGGCAGGCATCAAGTCTCCAAAGACAAGCAGATGCTGTTTCCCAAGACCGGGGTAAACACCTCGGTCAGGGAGGAATGCAGCCAACTGAGCTGCATTTTTGTCTTCTGCTCCTAATCATCGAAGAGGAACAGGCACCGTCTTGACAGCCTGCTGGGACATTTGGGCTCATGGAACATAGCGCAGCTCCCCCTGAAGGAACTCTCTGCTGCTCATGAAAATGGCTAATTTAACACTGCATCAAATTCATAATGGAACGCAGCTTTGCCACAGCACCGAAGGCCTCACATTCGTCAGCTGTGCTGTTGGGATGTGCCCCCAGCCCCCGGCGCCCTTCCCTCATCTCACTACACAGCACCTCTTTCTGAGACTCCCTGAGAAATGTTCCCCATGAAACTCTTTATACACGGTGCCTGAAAAATATTTTAGTAATTCAGTTTGGAGAGGCAACACGGTGCAGTAATAAGGAGAGTTCAGGGATAATGTGTAAGAATGTGTTTTCATAATGGTTACAAAAACACAAATGTAAATGCTTCTTTCATGGGTCAGGAGACCACATTACTAGTGACCTTCAGGAATTCACTTGACCTCTCAAGAATTCCATTTATTTGTCAAATCATGGCATTAGCTAGATGGCCTGTAAGATCCCTTCTGGATCATAATGATGACTGGATATATCAATGCTCGGTGCATGTTAAGGTACCCTTCTAACTCTTTCACGTACTCTCGCATAACAGCAGCCCTATGGAAGGATTAACACCATGACCATCTCTATTTTTCTAACCCATACAAGTTACCTCTGGTGCCTACACCTAGCCACTAGGCTATACTGCCCCTGCGAATATATTCTAATAATGTGCTCTGTAAAAATCAAACATAAACAAACCCCCATGAGATTTCCAACACAATATCCAGTATTCGAATGTGAAAACTGTTTTGGCAGTGGCATGAGATTTATCCCAATCTGTTTATGTTCTTGTCCAGAGTTCTTATGACCAACGTGGAACAGTTGGCCCAGAGTTAGCACGATCAGGAGTAAAACAGGCAAAGCTTACCCAGGATTGAACTCTTGACCTTGGGCTTTTTATCTATTTGGAGATACTTTACTTCCCAAGCTTTTGACCGGGTGTTTACATATGCTGTGTCTAGAGAGCCAGGCTTTACCACCCCTGGCCCCGTCTGTATTGACCGTCTGTGCGTGGGCAGGTGGCATCTTGCCACACCTTCACCTTGGAGGCTGTAGATGGGGAAAAGCAAAATTCAAAAGAAGGACCCTTTCCCTTAGTACTCAGCAGTGGCTCAGAGCATCGGGTTTAGGTTAGCTCTGATTTCTGTGAGTGCTCAGCACATTTGCCAGGCCAGGAGTGGCCTTCCTCTTCTCCCTGCTAACCCCAAACCCACTCAGCCTTCCAAAACAGCCATTCATATTGGCTCCTCTGAACTCACACAGCATTGCCAACTCTGTCCTAAAGTTTAGTGCCCAAGTATTAGCTTTGTCCTGCTGCTTTGTGACTGTTTTATGTGTCACTGAGTCTCACCAACAGGTACCTTGGAGATAATGAAGCCTACTTCTTTAGGTTCTCTCCAGGACCCGGGTCAGTGATAAATGGAACCCTTCTTTCTCTCAAATGCACTTGCAGAACTGGGTCAAAAGAAGAAATGTCACACAGAGACCCTCTTTGGAAGAAGAGCCCTCAGAATCCAGGGGTATTTGTAGAAATGAGAGCCCCGACCATCATTTGGGTATCCACGATTGATGTTTCTTCAGATTGTGAACATCAACCAAGGCATCTAAATAACAAATGTCATCTGGGAAAGACACCATGAGCTGTTATTGAGGGCCATTAATACTTCAATTGCAATTGGATTGGTAGAAAAACAAGCAGGAAGTTAGATCACGGGTGGGGGGGTGGGGGAAAGAACAGGCTCAGGATTCAAGTCTAAAGAGGGACAGTCAGCCCCTGATGGACAGGAACACAGGGATGGCAGAGTGAGGGACTTAGGAAAGCCACAAAAATGGCAATGAAGCTCTGCCAAGAGAAATGTTTTGCTATTATGCCAGCCTTTGGAGAGGCCTCTGAGTTCATGTCTTTCCTCCTTTCTTCTTAAATAGATATAAAGCTTCCCTTTGTTGTTTAGGCTGGAGTGCAGTAGTGCAAGCATAGCTCACTGTAACCTCTAATTCCTGACGTCAAGCTACCCTCCCATGTTAACATCACAAAGTGCTGGGATTACAGGCATGAGCCGCAGCACTCAGCCTCTTGAGTGTATTTCCGTGAGGACACATGCATATGTATATTCAAGACATGGCATTTCCTTAAGCAAGAGTAATACCTCCACCAATAATACCTTGTCCATTTACAATCTGAGGAAGCCGAGGACTCTCCTAGTATGGCCCTGTCTGATTTGGCATTCTTGGAAGCAAAGAACTAGTGGTGATTTTGACTGATATCTTATTTTGAAAAAACTGCCTTGAATTCTGCAGCTCTTTCTATAGAGATATTCTAACCACGCTTCTCTAGGAAGATTTGCTGGGTTACAGGGGGATTTGAGCATCTTCCTGGCAGGGGGAGGTGTGGAACATCAAGCTGCTCAGCCGAGTATGTGTGCTCATCTTCTATCCTAAGGATGCATGTGCTCAGGGCAGGCGGGGGCAGAAGAAAGAGCATTTAATTGTTTCCATCCGAGTACATGTGAGGTAGTTCCGAGCCAGAACCACATATGCCTTTTGGCTGTGAGGGAAAGGGTTTGACTATCTCTTGTCTTCCTGTGCTACCTTAACACCCTGGGCCCGAGAAGGTGTTGCTATTGATGTCTTTCCCAGACATGGTTTGTTGTTTTTCTTTGTAGGTTTTATGCATTGGCAGCCAGAAACCTCGAGTAAGGAAATGATCTTTTAGAAATAAAAAAGCTCTTTTGCATGTGATGTTTCGGACATCAGACAGAATGGTCTTTCCAGAGCAAGTTGGCTGGTGCTGGGAAGAGCGGTGTCTATGGGTCATAAAGCACAGTGTCTGCACATATTTCCTGCTGACAGGTGCTTACTCTGCGTGCCAATCCCATGTGTTAATGTCATTACATTGTCCCCACGGAGGTTTAGGTCTTTTGCTGAATAACTCTGCCTCGTAGAAAGTCCTTTGGTAGGGATAAGAAAAAAGAATTCACTGGCCTCAGCACCTTCTCAAATGTTTTAGTTTTTTTTGGTTGTTGGCTATTTCCGAATGTGAACTTTTCTTCTATAAAGTAGAAAGAGAGAGTAGGGGAAAAAAGTAAATAAACACCAACTAGCTATTCATTTTTTTTTTTTTTTGTAGAGACAGAGTCTTCACTTTATCACCCTCAGTAGAGTGCTATGGAGTCACAGTTCACAGCAACCTCCAGCTTCTGGGCTTAGGCGATTCTCTTGCCTCAGCCTCCCAAGTATCTGGGACCACAGGCACCTGCCACAACACCTGGTTATTTTTTGATGCAGTTTGGCCGGGCCGGGTTTGAACCCACCACCCTAAGTATATGGGACCGCGCCCTCCTCACTGAGCCACAGGCACTGCCCTAGCTATTCATTTTTGACTAGATTCAAAACTTAGAATTGGATTGAATATTGAATTTAGCTCTACTGCATAAATTTAACAAACTTTTTAAAATGCAAAAATTTCCCTATAGAGCCAAGAGAGTCCCAGCCTCTCTACCATGCCAGAAATGTCACAGAATAAGGGATCCCGAACATCAGCCGAGTGGTAGGAGAGAAGCTTCTTGTCCAAATGGCTTCACCATGTTCGCTGACCTTTGCTCCTCTCTGTTAACTGTGCCATAGCTCCCAAACAATTTCATTTTGTTCTTTCCTATGGACATTCTGTGATCTTTTATATCATAAGAGAATGTACACATGAATTGTCTCCTTAAGCCCAAACTGGAATTATCTGCCAGGGATTTGGAAATAGAAATAAAGTTGGGGGAGGTAGGGAGAAGGAGACAGGGGGCAGAGGAGGAGAAAGCAGTTTTCTGTCTTTTTCCTGAAAGTCATTCTTAAAAGAGGGTGGGAAAACCTACTGAAAGGTAGGGGAAAATGCAAACTTGTCTAACTAACATTTTCCCCAACATAACAGGGAGCCATCAATCTTCCTTGAGCAAAGGGCAAAAGAAGTCTGATCACTTGCATTGATTTGCTTAAGTAGAGTATCATTGAGATCGGTGATTTTTAAAATTATTCTTTGTGGTTTTATATGCTTCAGAACTTAGGTTAGTGTTTTAAAAAATAAAATGTAGGACAACAAGGGGAAATTGAAAATACATGTTTCCATTCTTAAGTGAAATCAATGCGAATCTTTAATAATATTTATTCCAAATCTGTCACATTGGAAAAAACTTTATCTTTGGAGCTTCTCTGTGCTGCTGTCCTCAGGGTCTATAACTCAGAACAGATTCTGTCTAAAAATATTTCATCACTCTGATGCTGAAAGGACAGAAAATTCAGCCTGAGCTAAAGGATTCGGAAGAAAGACATAGGAATTTCTTCCAATTACAGGGGCTTTTATTGCACAAGGGATAGTGATCACACGCCCTCTATTCTTCATGACAAGAAAATGAAGAGACCTGAATAAAGAAAGGCTGTAGCTAGACATGAGGAAGAACTTCCCAACAGTGAGACTTGTTAAAAAAGAGAGAGAATGAGTATTTTCTAGTCTCCTTTCTAAGACAGATTTTTCCACTGGAAGATACCAGTTGGCTAGAGGCTGCTTACAGGAGGTTTTCCCTCAATACAAAGGAGAAACCAGTTCTTTCAACCCACAGAGTCTAAGTGACAATAAAAGGAAACAGTACAATTATTCACAATCTTTGATGTCATGAAAAATCACATGTGGAGTTTGTTTAATAAATAGCTCCAGTGGCTCATTTCCAGAAATGGTCAAACAGTGGATTTAGGTTGGTACCAGGGAGCCTGTATTGATGTGGAAGCCTGTCACAGCTCACAAAGGCGGCTTTAAGGCCTCGGACTGGGGTGCCTGGCGCCTGGGTTCCTCCCCTAGTCTGTCATTAATTCATTAAAAGAGCTTGTCAAGCTGCAGCCTCCTTGCCTAAAACAGGCAAATAAACCCCTTCTCTGCCTGCTTCTCTGGGTTTTTCTATTCTCTAAGAGCTGCAGAAGGTTTTGAAAGGTAGAAAAGCTCTTTAGACTTTACCTCTTTCATGTTTACATGGATGGAGCTGGAACATATTCTTCTTAGCAAAGTATCTCAAGAATGGAAGAAAAAAGTATCCAATGTACTCAGCCCTACCATGAAACTAATTTATAGCTTTCATAAGAAGGCCTCAACTCAATTACAGCGCAAGAATAGGGAGAAAGGGGCAAGGGAGGGGAGGGGAGGGGAGAGGATGGTGGAGGGAGGGTAATTGGTGGGTCCACACCTACGGTGCATCTTACAAGGGTACAGGTGAAACTTACTGAATGCAGAATATAAATGTCTGAAAACATAACTAAGAAAATGCCATGAAGGCTATGTTAACCAGTTTGATGAAAATATTTCAAATTGTATATAAAACCAGCACATTGTACCCCATGATTGCATTAAAGTCACAGCTATGATTTAATAAAAAAAGAAAAGAAAAGAAAAAGAAAAGCTCTTTGCACATCTGCGGGCATATTCTTTTTATCAAATTTTACTTCCCTCATTAATCACACTCCCAAATTAATCCGAGTAAGCCTCTCATCCCAGCTAAATTCGCACATGGAATTTCAAGTCCACAGATGCTACTAAGGAGTCTGTTCTGTGTGAAGACCTGAAGAATCTGGTTCTGCTCCTTCCCACCTCTGTGAACTTGGACCAATTATCCAAATGAACGGAGCTCTTCTATGCTCATTTGTGAAGGGGAGATGCTTCCACCTGCATCCCTGGTGGTAGTGAGGATGACATCTGCAATGTCCCCGCTACCTTTCAGTAACCAGGTGCTTCTTACCCACAGGGCCTTCCTTCTCTGCAGTCACTGTTCCTTCTCCTATCATTGAAAACAACCAGCTTGTGATGGAGAATGAAGTCTCCACTGTATTTGGCAAAAGTCAGGGTAGAAAAAGGTTACCCAGAATGCACAGGAGTAAGCTTTTTTACTTTCTCTACAAGCTCAACTGAGTTTTTATTAAAAAAAAAAAAAATAGGCTGAGTATGGTGGCTCATGCTTGCAATCCCAGCACTCTGGCAGGCCAAGGTGGGAGGAGTGCTAGAATTCAGGAGTTGAAGACCAGCCTGAGCAAGAGCAAGACCCTGTCTCTACCAAAAACTGAAAAAAAAGTAGCAGGTTTAGTGGTAGATGCCTATAGTTCCAGCTCCACAGGAGGCTGAGGCAGCGGGGAACGCTTGAGTCTAGGAGTTTGAAGTTGTTGTGAGCTATGATGACACCATTACACTCTACCCAGGGTGACAAGAGGGAGACTTTGTCTCAAAAAATAAAAATAAAAAAAACAAAAATAATGTCTAGGAGTGAGACGGCAGTGCCTGTCTCTGGCTGTGTAGGGAGGGCACAGGGTTTCCTCAGGGTTTCTGCAAATTCAGCTTATTCAGAACCCAAGGCACTCTAGTAAGCAGAACTCATGGAGTTTCCAGAGGCTGGAGTAACAATGTTAAAAAAGCAAACAGCGGGATTTTGTCTGGCCTCAGCTCTGGAATGCTTTCTGCTCTCATTCTGCTAAGAAGAAGCAGAGGTGGGTAAAGGCTTGTTGGCTGCAGAGTCAGGTGGGAGAATAGCTCACTCATGCTTTGGGCGGGACTTTAAGAAATAAAGTTATTGAACATTTCATCCACGAAAATCTCTGACATCAGTAGAGAGCAGATAGGGCAGGGGCCTGTGGGAATGTGGTTTTCTTTTATTCTTGACGAGACCTTGTTGTTTAAATATATCCGTGGATCTGTAGCTTGGTGCATAACTGCAGTTCTCAAAGAGCACATAACACCCATTCAGAATCTGTAGACTTTCTCTCCTATCACACACAAGTTCAGCACAATGGGGGACATGTCCCTGAACCCTCAACCAGAGTGTCTTTGTAGGGATGGTGGCAATCAGTGGCTCAGGTCGTTGCTCTTGGATCCACCTTTGCACCTCAGATGCTTAGTGGCAGAAGACATGCTGTGGCAGAGGCCAGCTAGTCACTTCCCTGAGACCGGGATGTGACAAGTAATCAGGCCAGAGCCTCAACTCCCCAGAGTGTGTCATGAGGCATCCCCTGATGTGCCACTGCCCAGATTCTCTATCCTAACCCCGCTTGCTGCCCTGTCCCCACAACTCACTGCATCAAATGTAGCTCTTTATTCACAACTGGGGCCTGCTCTGTCCCCTGCACACACTGATATGGCCAGTGCTTGCCTCTTTCAAATCTCACCTCTTACCCCACTTTCTCCTAGGAACCCTTGATGGCCACCCTCCGGCTGGATAATAACCTCCCCTCTGTGTGCCCTCGGAGGATTTAATGTGTGCTGCCTATATACACATCTTCCTCCCCCATGAAACTGGGGTCTCCCAAAGGCAGAGCTTACTTCCTATTCATCTCTATTTCCAGCTCTAACACTTGTTCTACAGAGCTCAATAAATGTTAACTGATGGATTAATGAATGAATGGGTGGATGGAATGGATGAATAAATGAATCCTTACACTGGTTTCTAAGAAGTAAAGCTCACAGCCTTCCCTACTCCCATCTTCTCACAGCTCTACATGTTGGGAAGTGGAGCTAGTATATTTCACATTTGCCCAGGTCCAAGATATTTGAAGTGAGGAGTATTGCAAACAAATGATCCTCACGTTTATCTGTTCCTCACTTATAGATAAAGGGAGAAACTGGCTTAGCCCTCTCCTTTTGGAGGCCTTGGTATCTGCTAGGAACTTGGCTTCTATAGCACAGAGCCCCTTAGCACTGAAGCATGGGCAAAGTGGATGGACAGAAGGGCTGAGCAAAGCCTGGCTTCTAGATTTCAGCTTAGAAAAGAAGAAAGGGTTTTGGAAAGCCAACCTGGCATCTGTTTGTAGTTTGTGAGATAGAATGTTAAAATGGAAAGAAATTTTTCCTAGGAAAAAAAAATCCTGAAGGAGATGGGAAAAATTGAGAGAGAGTTAGAAAGTCAAAGAGCTTGTTTGAAGGTGGCGCCTGTGGTTCAAAGGAGTAGGGTAACAGCCCCATTTGCCAGAGGTGGCGGGTTCAAATCCAGCCCTGGCCAAAAACCGCAAAAAAAAAAAAAAAAAAGAGCTTGTTTGAAGTTTAAAGGAGAGGCATTCTGTTCAGTGGTGTCTTTAAGAGCTGCCGGGGAAAATGGTTCAGGCCACTGCCATTGGTAGAGGGGCTGGGAACTGCTTTGCTCTCTTTCCTGATACCAAAACCACCCTGGAACTTGTAATACATGAAGTAATCCAACAAATGTTTGATGTCTATCTATGGTGTGTTCTGCATTGTGCTAAGCCTTGCGGGCGGCATAAAAAACGGAGGAGACAACTGAGCACCTAAGTTGTTCACAGCCTTGCAGAGGTTGATCATTGTGCAAATGAGCTTGAGAACAGCAGAACACAAGACAAAACAGCACAGTTTAGGGTGTGCTCTCGATGGTGGATCTTTGCTGCCTTTTAGAATTGCTGGGCAAGCTTTTAAAAATCTTAAGCCCAGACATACTCACATCCATGAAATCAGAATTGAGTGGGACCCAGGCATTAGTTTACTTTAATTTCCCAGGTGATTTTGACTTACAAGTTTGAGACACCACTCTGAAGAAAGAACGTTAGTTCTAATTGAAAAAAATCACAGAGTACTACTCAGCCATTAAAAAGGATGAAGTAATGCCTTTTAATTAATGCCTTTCCAGCAGGGAAAACTGGACCTGGGGAAAACTGGGAGGAACTAGGAACCATTATTCTAAGCGAAGCATCTCAGGAATGGAAAAAACAAATACCACACATACTCTCTAATAAATAAGAACTGACTCATGGGCACACAAGTCTACACAGGGAAGTAAATGTCATAGGAAATCAACCAAGTAGAGGGACAGGGAGAAGGGGAGGGACGAAAACCCACCTAATGGGTACAAAGAACACTATCCAGATGATGGGCACATTTATAGCCCTGACTTGAGTCATGTATCAAAAACATTAGTACCTCCTTAATATTTTGAAATAAAAATATAAAAATGTCCGAGCTGTCTGTTCAGTAGCTCTACCATAGGCTAGCCAATAAGCATCTTTGGGCTAGGCTTTTCCAGAGATTTCCGTAAGCTGTATGAGGGCACTTTATGTCTCCAATGATTAGCCTGATGATAACACAAAGAAGGTACTTGATAAGGATACATTTATTTGAGCAAACATTATGCAAGGAGTTGTTTAACAAGCCTTCGATCGTAGTTTGGTACTACGTCCAAAAAAAGAAAAAAAACAAAACTGGTAATAGTAGTGATGGCTGGGGTAATGCAGGTTCCAAGATATACAATAGTGCTCCACACATGTTTGTTAAATTTGGAAGTGCCTTGGGTGGATTGGAAGAATCAAGGGCAAAGCTTCTCAGTTCACCTTGGGAAATTGCTAGTCTATTGCTCTGATCTCTGTCCATCTGTCCATGTACCACTGAGATGCCAAGCCAATAAGCCACATGGCAGAGGTTCAGAAAGTCGCAAAGGATGTGTGTAAGAGAGAGAAGAGAAAGGGAAAGGAAGGAGGGGAAGAAGGAGCGGGTGGAGGGGAGGAGGAAGGAAGGAAGGAGTCTCAGTGGAGAGGGGCGAGGAGGGTTGTGACAGCCATGATAAGGAAGGGCCCTGGGAGTGGTCCGGAGGGGAGAGTGACTTGAAGAGACAGTGAAACACCGCTGCGGCCCAACAGTTCAAGGAAATGAGATGACAATAACGTTTTGTTTTATGGTAATTCAGAAGTCCCAAGAGATAGGGGCAGAGGCGAGAGAGGGTTGGACTAGTAAAAGGGAGCAGATCAACCGTTAGAATTCAGAGGACAGGAATATCTAGTCCACCAAGAGCATGCCAGGTTTTACTTCCCTGACACTTTGAAAGTCTGAAGGTTGTTAAATTGCCTCCCATTCCTGAAAAAGCCCAGGCAGACAGCTCCCTCTGGGACGCGCATTAACCCTGGTGCTCCACTGCCAGAAACATGAGTTCATTCTGCTGGTCTGTCTGCAGCCCTAGCAAGCACGATCAAACTTTACGAGGCTTGTTACAAGCAAATTACACGGGAAACTGCAAAGGCTTGGAGGGAGGGGAAGAGCAGCGTGGGGCCGAGTACACTGCCGGGAAAGGGGAGCTGGGTAGGGATGCTGGGCGCAGCCCAGACTTGGAAGGCGTTAGGCCCATCACTGAGCAGCTGGCAGCTCCAGCCTCCAGGGCCCAATTTTCCAAGCAATGACTTGAGTGTTCACACCTGCACTGGCTGGGACCAAGGCCCTCTCTCCACAGAGTTAATGGGGCAGACAGAACCCGGGACGCTTCTGGCCACCACAAGGGCTTCTCTCCTCCTTGGCCCCACCTTCTCTACTGGCAAGGCGGGTTCCTCTCCAGCTCCCTGTGGGCTTCTGCCTCCAGGCCTCGCGCCACCGAGGCGTGTGGATGTCGGGGGCAAGGCAGCTTCAGAGAGGAGGGCTGGCGCAGAAGCACAGAAGAATCCAGCGTGGCATTGTTTCCCTTCTCCGAGCAGCCGGGTCTCAACTCCCTTTCCACTAGCTTCCTCCTCCCCTTCCCAACAGGTAGACTCCAAACTATATAAGACTTGACCTTTTCTTTTTTTCAATGAAACATAAGCTTGGACAATTCTTACTCTTTTTTTGTTTTTCCTTTTTTGGCTTCCCTTGGTGCCTTCTGCTGGAAACAAACTGGGAAGGGAATTACTGAGATTATTCCAGGAGCTGGGATTCCTGTGTCTTGGGATAGCTCCTCCAGAGAGAAGCCGGAAACTCACACGGGTCATTTTTCTTGAACTCTTTCCCATAGCAATTGCTGCCAGGAGGGCCTCCGTCACCGGCACTCCTCTCCTTCTTGCTACACACATGCGTAAGTCCACGCACACAGACACACACAGAGACAGGTACAGAGGCACGCAGACACACGCGCACACGCACACTGACACACACAGACACACGAACACACGCACACTGACACACAAACAAAGAAACAGGTACACGGGCACACAGTCAATCCCAGACACAGGCACACACCCCCACGTGGACACGTGCTCACTCAGAGTCTTGCTGAAATTAGCACAATTAGAGTGCCCAGATAGGCCTTACGCTTTTTTGGACAACTAGGAGATGGATGCAGGGAGAGTTCCTCCTGGGTAGAGGCCTGGACCGACGCCTTAGCCAGTGGTTGTCAACCTTCCTAATGCCACCGCCCTTTAATGCAGTTCCTGTGGGTCGTGACCCACAGGTTGAGAACCGCTGCGTTAGACCAATCTGAATGCAGGAAGCCGAGAAGGCAAAGGAAAGAAGCCATGCGAACATTGCTACGTAAATTTCTTCTCCCAGCTCAGCTCAAGGTGGTTAGATGCTGTTTCCATCCAATGGGAGCTCCTTACACTCTCCCACGACTGCTGGAAACATGTTCACTTAACAGGCTTGTCCAAACAATTCCCTTTTTAATTCAGACATGATGAACTGCAGGGGGGAAGCAGAGCCCCAGGGCTGTCTGCCTCAATACCGTCTCTCCTGACAGGACACAGTGCCCACAATTCACCTCAACGGTCCATTAGAAAGCCTGATGGGGAAACCGTGTTTATGGGCAGATTACAGAACAGGCGCCAAGCAATTAATGCCTTCCCAGTTGCCCCATCCTTCTATTTTCTCTCTCTCCACACGCCCACACAGCACACGTGCACCACGCCAGCTCCATCTCGTCTCCCCTTAAAAGAGATTCCGGGGGCTCCTTCTCTGACACCCACCCACCTTCCTGCACAGCTTCCCATTACAATGGCTGGCATGTGACCTGCAGAGAAGCGGCTTCACGCGTATCACACACTCGCATTCCCTCTCAGATCACGGCTGCACCCACAGGCTCTCCCTCTCCTTGCCCGCTCTCTCCAAATGCATTGATTTGCCATGTCATCTGCCTGGCCTTGCACCCACTCCCATCTTCCTTTCTCAGCAGTCTTCCTGAAAAAATCTGTGCCTCTGCTGCCCCTTGCCCACCCTACCCTCCACCACTGCTCATGTCTGCACTCTCAGCGGCCAAATCAGTGTCCCCTCCCTTCCTGGCACTCACGGGAAGCTTCTTTGTGAGGTATCTTATGACTATTGCATTGCTCTGACTCTCTCCCAATATATTCCTGTCCTTCCAACTGAACTAGATTCCCCTGAGTTAAAACCTGACTTTGGATTATGTAACAAGTTCCTTGGGGAATACGTGAGGATTCAGCCAGTCGCTTTAAAAGCAAAGCAAACTGCCAAAATAAAAAAATATATATATATAATTTTTTTTGAAAAAATGGCTAGTTTATGCAGGAACCTAATTAAAGAAAGATCTAGTTGGTGGAAAGTTGTGGGAATAAAGACCGTTCTAGGCTGGGTAATGTTAATTTCTTGTCCAACAGTCATTCCGCTACTGCTAACAGGATAAAAAATGCCATTGGGGAAAACACACATCTGCGAATACCTAATATGCGCTTCAGGAGGTATAGCGCTATGTCAAATATGGTAATGTGAGCTCCAGCAATACAAACTATATTTCCCAAGTGTGATTGATTAGCCAGACTATCTATACCATATGATATGAAACACTCATTATTGTGATGAAGTTTAATAACATTGCATATCACACTATAATTAATACAAATTTAAGTATTCAAATATGGCCATGCTTATAGTTTCTTTAAAAAATATGGAAATCATTATAACACATTTTACAAATATTTCCATACATAATTTTTTTCAGTGCTATTTCAAAAAGTTGGATGTAGTTCCCATGTGATGGCACAAATAAGAATTTCATGTACATCGAGTTCAGATGATAAGCTGGCTTCCAAAAAGAGCAGCAGGAGATGTTCATGGGGTTACACAGGCAGCTGAGGGGCAAAGAAGACCTGGAAAGACAACATGAAAGGTCTTTCTTCACCTGCCTCTGCAGCTCTGGCCCTGGGTTTACCAGAAAAGAGACACAATAACCAATAATTGCTAAGTGCTTCTTGTTGAAGTTTAGAATGCTAACCCCAATTTACAGGCTAATGTTTAAAAGACTAGCTAGAGCAGGTAGTAAATCTGCCTGCAAGAGGCAGACAGTAAATATTTCCGACTTTGAGAGCCATGTTGCCTCTGTCACAATTGGTCAATGGCTGAGGCAGCATGAAAACAGCACAGGCAGGTGGCACCTGTGGCTCAAGGAGTATGGTGCTGGCCCCATATACCAGGGGTGGCTAGTTCAAGCCCAGCCCCGGCCAAATCTGAAAAAAAAAAAAAAACAGCACAGGAAATCACCAGTGGGCATGGCTGTGTTCCAATAAAACTTTATGTACACTGATGTTTGAATTTTATATAATTTTCACATGGCACAAAATACCCTTTTCAATTTTTCTAGCCTTTTAAAACCATAAAAGTCATTCCTAGCTCATGGGCCATACAAACCCAGGCAGCTAGCTGGCTGAATTAGACTCATGGGCTGTAGTTTGCTGGCCCCTGATTTAGAGTTTTCCTGCAGACATCTACAGACTCCACCAGTTCTTCCCTGCCCTGTCCTCTCGTCCTTGTTCCTTGTTCCTCCTTCCTTACTTTCCCTTCTCCATCCTCCAGTTTTCACCCATCCCTACCTGCAGTGGTTTTCCAGGGTTAACATACTCTCTCTGTGCTTGTGAAAGCCATGTCCTGTTTGTGTTGCTGTGTTGTTTAGAGTGGGAGTTTCTGTTACTTCTTCTAGAAAATTCCAACAAGGAAAAGATCTTCCTGGACACCCATGTCAAAGAAGCTGCTTCTTACCTATAGAAAGTAAGAGCTTTTTGTGCCTATTCAGAAATAACACCCAACTGTGGGGAGTGAGAAGGGAGAAAAAGCCTTTATCCAACTGGTGTTTTAGCACTGGTGATGTTGATGCCGGAATGTCAGGCTCTTGGTCTCGGCGATTCGAAGAAGGAATCGATGGACCACAAGAGTAGTGGTAAGTCAGAATTTATTTACAAGAAAGGAAAATTAGAAGTATAAGAAAAACCAGACCTCCAGGCAAAGAG
>CAUYRH010054532.1:0-38610 GCA_963574655.1 Perodicticus potto
ATGTGATACAGTACAAGCAAGACACTCAAGATAGGTAGAATAGTACTACTCACACAAAAACTTAAATTTCACCTCAAAAAAAATCACAAGACAAAAGAGAAAGCAGAAAGCTGAATCTTTTAATAAGTCTAATGTTAGATCACAAAATAAAAGTTTGTTTCTTTCCTTTAGCAGACTGTTTTTTAACTATTGACTCAAATGAGAGTATCACTTGCGTCAATAATTAAAGGAAATCACCAAAGTCAGGGTGGCTTAACAAACACTATTTTCACACACAGGTTCCTTCTTATTCTAAGTACATTAGATCTTCACTGACTTCTCCATATTTGCTACTGTGCAAATCACTTAATTCTCAGATAGTTGCTGAATTGCTGGTGTAGAAGAAATAGTTCTCACTAGTTTTAGTCACAGATTGAAGTATCATATCAATTATAATTTTGTATCATTTATATCATTTTCTCAATGACACTACACTGATATAAAATGTAAGTTCCAATAATTAGAGATTTAAACAAAAAGGTAAAATTATTGTCTAAAGGACTGGTATTTAATGGTTGACAGAATAAAATGGAAGCTATATGTGTGTAAAAGTTTATGATATGGCTAGCACCATATTTTACTGGACCTTTTGAATGCAATATATGTGTATTGCATATTTGTTTAATATTGTGCAGAAAGTAAAGAGTGAAAAATTACCTTGAAATTCATACTTTGAAGATATCAAAAAAATAGTTCTACATTTTGTATGGAACCAGAAAAGAAAACCAAATGGCTAACACAATTCTACAAAATAAGAACAAATCTGGAAACAGCACTTTACAAGTCTGTAGTGATCAGAATTATAGGCACCAGCATAGTGTCGGCATAAAAAATAGAGAGAGACGCAGATCTACGGAACAGAACAGAGAAGCTGAGATGAAACCAGTCACATATTGCCGTCTGATCTTTGACAAAGCAAACAAAAGCAAACACGGGTGAAAGAATCCCCGGTCAATAAATGGTGATGGGAGAACTGGTTAAATTACATGAAAAGACTGACACTGGACCTGTACCTGTCACCACTTACATGTGTTAACTCATAACGCATAAAAGGAGAGAAGAGTGGTGATTACGGCGGGGCTGGGAGGTAGAATGGGAGATGTCCAGGAGATAGAAAATTCCAGTTAGGCAAAAGGAATCATTTCAAAATATCAAGTGTAAACACCATGACTACAGCTGAAAACAATATATTGTATTCTTGAAAATCACTAAGAGAGTAGATTGGAAGTGTTTTTACCATAAAAAAAGGATTGGTATGTGAGGTAATACATACGTTAGTTATCTGCATTTAGGCATTTCACAATGTACACTTATTTGGTGTGTGCCACACCTTTTGGGGGCAAAACTCGACTGTAAGAGGGACTTTACCCAACAAATGCAACTAGTGTAACATGGTTTCTTGTACCCTCAATGAATCCCCAACAATAAATAAATAAATAAATCATGTTGTACATATTAAATACATACAACTTTTCTCAATTGAAAATAAATAGATACGTTTAAAAAATTAAGTTCCAAGCTCTGGGGACTACATTTATTATCACAACAGATGGCACAATGTCACTTGAAAATGTACTATGTAGGAAGAAGGCAGAGCACGAGGGCCAAACAGAAACCTCTAGCAATCATCTCACTGCACAATCACCAAATTCAATAAGCAAACACCTTCAGAAGGACCACAAATCAGGTGAGAAGTCATAGTACTTGTTTTTGACCTCATATCAAGGAAAGAGGCACTGAAGAGGGCGGAGGAGACAGCACAGCACTGCGCTGCCGGCGCCACCCTCCCCAGCCCTCGGCAGTGCTGTACCAGTGGCCCCTAGTGGAGAGAAAACCCTTGTGCTCAGGGGAGGGAGAGTGACCTGATCATGGGACTTTGCATTGACACTCAGGGCCGCCCTGGCACATGGCAAGACAGCACAGGGTGGAAACTGCTGGTGCCCATGGAGGAAGCTTTTACACTACCTTGGCCAGAGGGAAATCCTGTGCCCTGAAACCCTAGCTCTGGACTTATGGCTAGCTGGGCCACCTACTGACAAAGCCACCTGGGGCCAGGAGGCAGTAAAGTTACAATGGCTACAATCCTTGGGCCAGTCCTACTGCTGTGCGGGCTCAGAGCCAGTAGATTGACGGTGAAGACGACCCAGTGAGACACCAGCAGCTGCAGCCAAGCCAGTACCTGTGTTACTTGCCCCCCAACCATAGGTAATGTGGATCAGGGAGTCTGCTCCACTGGGGAAAGCAAAAGGGATAGCTCAGAGGGCTTTTTGTGCAACTTAGGTACCATCTCAGCCACAGTAAAATAAAATACCAAGTGGATTCCTGTTTCCCCTGATGTCCAGGCCTTAGTTCCTGGGCAACATTTCTAGACCCACATGGGTCAGAAGAAAACATGCTGCCCAGAAGGGAAGGGCTCAGTCCTGACAGGATTTGCCACCTGCTGACTAATGAGCCCTTTCACTTTGATAAACATCAGAGGTAGCTATGGAACAGTCACCACAGGCTTTGGATAAGACAAGGCT
Source organism: Perodicticus potto (assembly GCA_963574655.1). Taxonomy (NCBI): domain Eukaryota; kingdom Metazoa; phylum Chordata; class Mammalia; order Primates; family Lorisidae; genus Perodicticus; species Perodicticus potto. Next base: position 2,562 of record CAUYRH010054532.1, read on the forward strand.
GGGTGACCTGGCCCTGGCGACCATGAGGGAGTACCCTTGTCACTCCTCCCCAACTCCAGCAGCCTGGACAGAGAAAAAAAAGTTTATTCAAAGAAATAAAAAACAGAAAAAATTCCAAACCTAGAGAAATTGCCTGGTAATCCAGGAAATTCTCCCATATCTTACCCAGGTTCACCAAAGTGGGATCACCAGGAGTCTGCAGGAGCCATTACTGGGTCGGGGCACCCCCTTACTGAAAGCGCTGTAGTGACCAAAGACTTGGATCAATATAATACTCAATTCTCTTTGAATACCTTGAAAGTCTGTTCTTTGAATTTGAAAGGGCAAATTCAAACAAGTCCAGATCATGAAGATTAAAATAAATACCTAGCTCTTCACTGTCCAGCATCAGTGAACATATAAAAGCATCAAGAACACTCAAGATCACCAAAGGAACTAAATAAGGTACCAGTGACCAATCCTGGAGTGATGGAGACAGGTGACCCTTCAGACTAAGAATCTTATATTACAGTCTTGAAGAAGAAGCTCAATGAACTTCAAGGTGACACAGAGAAGGAATTCAGAAGTGTATCAGAGAAATTTAACAAAGAAATTGAGATAATTTTTAAAAAGTCAAGCAGAATTCTAGAGCTTAAGAGTTCAATCAACAAACAGAAATTTCAACTTTCATTTTTTTATCTCATAGCACACTTGAATCTAAAAGTTAAACTTTCATGGCACACTTAAGTTATGTTGATCAAAAAAAAAAAAAGAAAAAAAAACCATATTTACTGTGCCATAAACTTTTAAAAAATTTAATTAATGATTTTTTAAAATTTCACAGCATACCAGTGTCTTGAAAAATCCTTCGTTAGAGTCTCTCAAAGGCAGAATTGACCAAGCAGAAAAAGAAAAAAGTAGTAAGAAGGCATGGACCAAGCCTGCAAGATCTAGAAAATACCCCAAAAGGGCAAATCTAAGAGTTGCAAGACTTCAAGAGCAGGTAGAGAGAGACATTAGGATAAAAAGTTTATTCAAAGAAATAAAAAACAGAAAAAATTCCAAACCTAGAGAAAGATATCAATATTTAGGTAAAGAAGGACATAAACCAGTCAGATTTAACTCAAACAAGACTACCTCAAAGGCATTTAAAAATCAAGCTCCCCAAGGTCATGGATAAAGAAAAGGTCCTCAGGAAAGCAAGAAAAAAGAAACAAATAACAAAGGAGGTCTAGTGAGTCTGACAGCAGACTTCTCAGTGGAAACCTCACAGGCCAGGAGACAGCGGCATCACACATTCAAAATGCCGAAGGAAGAAAATCTTAACCCTAGAATGTTATACCCGGAAAAATATCCTTCAAACAAAGAAGAAATAAAGATTTTTCTGGACCCCAAAACTGAAGGATTTCATCAACACCAGATCTGTTCTATAAAATATGCTAAAGGAAATTCTTCAAACTGAAGGAAAAGGATGCTAATGCCCATTAAAAAATAATCTGAAGGTGTCCAACTCCCTGGTGACAGTAAGTACACAAGTACAGCATGCTCTGTTGTGTTATTGCAGGGTTTAAGTCACTTGTCTCTTGAGCAGTAAGACTAAAAGACAAGCCTACCAAAAATAACTTCAGCAACGTTTTCAGAGATTAAAACCGTATTACTCAAGTCACATTTGACTTCTGCAATTACAATGGATACAATATGCAAGATAACAAACATTAGGGTATATATTATTACAATTTTAACATAGTTTTTTCCTTTCTTAAAAGGTGTACACCTTTTTTTGGCACCATCTGTATGTGTACCTAAAACTGAAACACCCAGATACATAAAGCAAAAATTATCAGAGCTAAGGGGAGAGGCAGATCCCAATAAATAATTGTTGGATATGCCAATATTCTAGTTTGTTTTTTGCATTAGACAGAAAATCAACATTATGTTCAGTGAAATAAGTCAATTACAGGAAGGTAAATCCTGCATGTTCTCACTCCTGTGTGGAAGCTACATGTTAAGAACAAGTGATCTCAGGGAGTCAGAGAGTAGAATAATGGTTGCTAAAGACTGAGGGTGAAGGGGGGATGGTTGATGGGTGCAAAAATACAGTTAATTAAATAAAATGAACAATATCTGATAGCACAACAAAGTGACCATAATTAACAAGTTAGGGTGTGTTTCAAAACAAAAATAACTGAGAGTGGAATTGGGATGTTCCTAACACAGAGAAATGATAAATGGCTCAGGCAACGGATACCCCAGTTAGCCTGATTTCATTAATTCATATTGTATGCTGGTATAAAAACATCACATGTACTCTACAAAGATATACAACTCTTACATACTCACAATAAGTAAACATTAAAAAAAGATATCACTTAGGTGACACAGCTCATTTCATAGACAATATATACTCAATTTGGAGGCAAGTCTTTCAATTACCAATTTCTGACCCAATAGTTTTTTTCTCTTCTCCCAATTTGATTAGGAGATTCCAGAATACTATTTGAACCTAAGTCTAATCATTAAAAAATCCTATATGATATTGATATTTAAACAGATATTCAGGCATGATCTTAAACTAAATAGGGAACAAAAAATAATTTTATTAATTTGAATGTTTTTTTCTGTTCTGATTTTATTACTTTGAATTATTTTCTCTGTTCCCAGAGATATTACCAATCTCTCGTGGTAATGTAATTGTTTTATTAATTCTGAGTATCTGGGTCAGAACACCATTCTAGATTTCTAGCATCAGTGTTCAGGAACGAGAGGGGATGATCTCCACTGCGTGATCTCCTAATGAATACCCAGTGCCATCTAGATGAACATCATGCAATACTGTGTGTGAAATAATGAAGAATGAAACATTCAGGGTCATGTGTGGTCACGTATTTTTCTACCCACAGGGTGGTGGTGGTGTATTGTTGGCTTAAATTTTTAATTTTGGAGATATTCTTTTCTGGGGGAAGGAAATAGGAAAAACCTGAGACACCAGAGTCACCAAGCAGTGTGCACCCAGGTGGCAGGTCAGGGAACTTGAATTTTCTGAGAGGAGAGTCTAGAATGTCCTACATGGAAACAGTGCACAAAGGACCTGAGGACACAAACTGGCCCGGCCACTGCTCTGCAGGCTGTGTGCCCTGGCATAGCTGGCCCAGGGAGGGGATGCCTTTTTCTAACTCCTCCAAAGACTGCAAGGATTAGCAGAGGCCCCAAACATACATTCCCATGGAGGAGGTAAAACATACAGTAAGAAAACAAAAAACCCTCACCAGAAAGTACATTAATTAACTTGAAATTTAAATTCTGAGCACAAGACTGATTGTTTTCAGAAAATGGTATCAAGAGACAAATATGGAGTGACTGTCGGGGATAACTGTGGGGGAAAAGCCACAATGGAATAAAGAGCACGGGTCAAGGCAAGTGCATGACCTCAGGGAAGGAATGGTTCCTTGGGCAGTTAGGACACCCTTCCCCAAACACAACGACCTGGGTCTTTAGACAATTCCTGTCCCTTACTCTTTTGAAGTTTTGGTACCCACACCTTTCTCCACAGGGTATACACCAGAAAGGAAGTACACAGTCTGGAGAAGGTCGAGCCTCAGGAAAAGTAGGTAAGGTAGAAGATTAAAGTCAGTTGTGAGAATAAAAATGAACAATTCACTGCAAGTTATTTTATGAAGTGCAGGACCCTCTCCCATCTCTCTTACTCAGAGCAACTGGCAACCACGCAATCAAATGTCTGCCCCCACCCTGTGCCCTCAATGAGGAAAAACCAGGAGTCTTTCGGGAATTGAATGGTTCAAGAGAAAAGACTTCTAAGTCTTCTGCATTCTGCCATGGAACAATTATGGTTCTAGATAAAATGCAAATATTACCACCTATCCAAATAGGAAAGTTAAAGGGGTAGAAGTTGAGAGGAGGGAAGAATGGGAGGAAAAGGGAAGGATGAGGACACAAATCCCTTTATCTTATATCATGTGGAGTCCATCATTTATGAAACAGGAAATAAAGCTTCAAGTATATTTACTTAAGTTAAAATTGACAGTAAAGGATCTAAACGTGGTGATGCATATCTATACTAGCAAATGGATGGGAGGGAAATGGGATGTGATACACTCAGGTAAATGACATCTTCACCATAGCAGTCATTAAATAGGTAATGCCCCCACATTAATGAACTATGGAATGACACAATAATATATTATTAAGAGATATAGAAGAGAAGAAATATTTGGAAGACTTAGAAGACCTTGAGGGTGTGAACTTAGAAATGAGACCAATGAGGTCATGAATTGCTGCTTGAAATTATCAGTCTTTTTTTTGACTTAAAGAAATTAAAACATGCATGCATAATCAAGTAAAAAGAGAAATTTAGGGTCTTTTTTTGGTGGAAAGAATGAGAGTTGCTATGTCATTTCCAGACCCATTTTGAAACTACTTTAAAACAATTTTTTTTAGGATAGATCTCCCTAAAGACTGCTTTTCTAACTCCTCTTACTTTCATTTTCATTAAGACATTTAACTAGAAAATAATTGAAGCATGCAAGTAAGAAATTATACAGATTTGTATTTCCATCATCTATGTTTGACATATATTAATTTAACATTTTGCTATAATTACCCAAATCTTTAAATTATGAAAATTTGGAATTGCTCAATACTCTTTTATTTGCAGTTTCCATCTATATTTAAATAATTGGCCTATACTTTTTCTTTCCAAATACTTTCCTCTATAGGGTTTTGCCATCAAGATTATACCAGCCTCAAACCAAGCTGGGGAACCTTTGCTTCTTTTTCTGTGCTTTGGGACATTTGGTATAATGGTCCCTGCAATTTTGGTGGGCATTGTTATTTTGTTGTACTAATTACTAGTTCAAATTTTGAATGATTAAAGTTCCACTCAGGCTTACTACTTTGGGGGGAGTAGATTTTGTTCTAGACTTATCTTGCACTTCACCTAAGTAGTCAAATATTCAACTTTATTGAATAAACTTGCTCATGTATTCTAGTACCACCAAATTTATTTTTAACCTATATTGTTTCTATGGTTATTTTCCTGTTTTCATTCCAAATCCTGTTCATATGTGTCATCTCTCCTTGCTTAATTGTTCTTGTCTTCTGTGTTTATTTGCCTGTTTACTTGAGGAATCAGCTTTCTATTTCGTCAACCTTATCTAATGTTCTTTTTGTACTAGGTCATTAATTTCTGCTTTTATTTTTATTTCTCTCTTTGTCCTTTTTTTAACTTCTTGAGCAGAAACTTTAGATAATTAGTTTCTGTTCTTACCCTTTCCTTCTATCTACAACTTAAAGCTGTATATTTTCCTGTTGGGGCTACTTCATTCATTCTCACCACACAAATTCTGATGCAAAGTTTTATTTTCTGTTATCAAATGTTTTGTGAATCTAAATCGTGTTATTTGCTTCGATCCTGGACTGACGTTAAAGTGTGTTTTTTTTATTTTGAAATGTTTTTTGGACAATTGTTTTACATCAATTTCTAATTTTATTGCACTGTGATCAGAGAATGTATTTTAGGTGTCGGTGGATCATTAGGATTTGCTGAGAGTTGCTTGGTGGTTTAGTTTATGGACCTTCCACTCCCACCCCCAAAGTTTCTTGAGTACTTCTTTATTTAATGAGACATACAGAATTAATTAACTAGGTGACATAGAGTTCTATAAAGCCATTGAATCATCTTACTTTTAAAAGTAACTATGGTACTTTTAAAATCTGCATCCTTTTGTCTCTTTGCTTGACCTATCAATTTTTAAGAGTTATGTGTCAGATAAAAATCTCTCTTATGGTATTTACATATCAATTTTCTCATTCTGGTGCACTTATCTACTTAGTCTTAGGTTTTGTTTTTATGACCTTGCAGGTTCACAATTTCTGTATCTTACTGTTAACTTTTTCCTTTAATTCTATTCTGATGATTCTCTATATTCCTCATAGCTATTTTTTTAAGATGTAATGCCTATTTTGAATGCTAAAAATAGTAGCCAATCAACTTTGGTTTTGGTTAGAACTTCCCCAATTGTATCTCTTTTCATCTTTCATTTTCAGTCTTTCTGTACTTGTATGGCTTGGTGCTATTTGTATAAATCATATACAAAAAGTTGCCTTTTAAAACTATTTTTAATTCCATATGAAGATGATTGTTACTTCACTGGCACTTTTAATCTGTTTGCATTTATTATGACGATAACTTGAAGAAGAGACAGTGCTTACCAAATATTCTCTGTACCTTCTATTTTTCCAGCTTCCTTAACAGTAAGCTGAGTCAATGGACTAGACCAGAAGAGGTCCAGGCTACATGTGCCAATGTGGCAAGACCCCGCATGTCTCTTCCTTCTTCTTCTTTCTCTGCCAGGACAATCTCGGAGGCTGCCTAGTATGGTATAACTATGGAGAGGGTTGTATGATTAGTACATAGTATGGTAAAAGATGGAAAGGGTTATATGACTCACTTTGGGGTGCGATATGAGATATAAACTTGAATTGTGTTCAGCCTCTGATATTCAGAAGTTATTTCTTGAGGTAGTTAGGGATAATTACTCTGACTGTTGTATTTAGAATTAATTCTACCATATTATAAGTTTTTAATGGTTTGCTTATTTGTTTGGTTTTGCTTTTGTACTTTTTGCCTCGTAAAATTCTTTGAAAATTTACTTCCCTTCATTTTTTTTCTCTCTCTGCTTATTTGGAATATACAGCTGTTTGTGATGGTTAATTTTATGGGTCCACTTGATGAGGTTATGGTACCCAGTTGTTTCGTCTAACACCAGTTAGATGTTGCTGTGAAGATATTTTTTAAGATGTGATAAACGTTTAAGTCAGTAGACTCTAAATAATGGAAATTACCATTCATAATGTAAGTGATCCTCATCTAATCAGTTGAAGGTCATGAGAGAAAGGACAGAGGATTCCAGGAGAATGAATTCTGCTCCCTGACTGCCTCCAGACTCAAGACTGCAATCTTAACACTAGCCCATTGGCTTGCCCACAGATTTTAGACTTGCCAGCCTCTAAAATTGTGTAAGCCAATTCTTTAAAATGTATGTCATGGAGGGATAGGCATAATGGCTCACTAGAGATATTGGTCACCAGATCATCTCAGAAAGAAGGAAAAGTTTTAGATTAAAAAAGTATAGCCCAGGTGTAATCCTGAGGGGAAAGTGCTAGGATCTACCAGAGAGTCCTTCAGAAGAAGTTGCAGAGCAGAACAAAAAGGAATAAGCTTTCAGCAGAGACCAACTTCTAAAGAATTTGAAGTACATGGAAAGGTAGGTGGGGGTGTTTATTACACTTCTGGCAGACTGTAGGGTCCTGAGCTGTTGGAGCAGCTCGTCTACCCTAATGAGCCCAAAAGCTAGTGGTCTCAATGAATTGGGAGCTTCTTGAGAAGAGAGCACCAGGCTGCCAGCCCTCTCCAGGTCACTCCCCATCACGTCACACCTGAGCTGAGGCAGTAGGCACCACACTGCTAGGGTACTCTCCATCACATCACACCTCAGCTGATCACATCACGTCATACCACCCATAGGCACCATTCCCCACCCACATGTGCCTTATCATCCCAGAGAGCTTCAACCCTTCAATATTTTTGTCACAAAAACATCTCTCAACACCTGCCCAGACTGCAGTGACCATAATGGGGGCTGTTGGGTCCTGGGGAAATGTCCTGACCCCAGAACTTAGACATTCAGGGTAGGCTGTCTTCAGGGGAGAGGACAGTACAGCAAGCCTGGGGGGCCCTCTGGGACAAAGGAGACCAGAGTGCCAATGGTCCTCTATTCAGACTCTTCTCATCTTTCTCCCCGATCCTCCCTACAGCTGCTGATGCAGCCCTGCAGTTCCCATGTGCATTGGCACTGGCCCCCAAGGGATGAGTCAGGGCTCTCAGGAGCAGCTCCCTTCCCCCTCTCTTGTAGTGCCCACCATATGAAGCTTCCATAGAAAAAGGTCTCATGCCTTCCCTCTTAAAGACATGCAGTCATGCTTAGACTGTGAGCTCCCTGCCCACTGGTCCTCCCCAGTACTACCTGCCTGGCTGCTCCAGCAGAGCAGGGCATGCACTGAAGTGGAGGGTCTGTAAGCCTGCTTGAGAACTCCACAGGCAACCTGGGAACAACACACTCTCCTGGTACAATTAGGCATTAAACTTAGGGATCAGAGGACAAGCCTGCAGGGTAGATCTCATATACCCAGGACTTAATTGTGTTGCTTGAAGGCACAGAGGAGAGTTTTGTGAATGAATCTTGGGAGGTGAGGGAGCCCATGTGGGCAGAGCTAAAAGGAGAATGCAGTGTGGGGTCTGGCTGGAAGCACTCAAAGAGCACCCTCCCTCTCACAGGAAGGCCATGCTTTGTCCAGGGTGGGATCATGAGCAGGAATGCAGGTGAACTCAGCTAGTGTGGGCTGCTGCTGGTGGCCAGATGCTGGTAGGAGAGCTGCGAGGTAAAGGAAGAGAAAGAAGAACAAAACTGGCTCCTGACTATCAGACTGTGAATCGCAGACTTCCCTTCCCTAATGAGCATACATTTTGGCTTAGGGGTCCTGCTTCCTCTTCTCCCTGGTGACTTTCCCCATAAACCTGAGAATTGACCCTTGACTTCCCCCAAGACAGTTCTTGTGCTCACCTTTGTGGAGTGTGAATTCATCAGGCCTGTCTAACATAGCCCTGCCCAGCCTTGCTCATCCAACTGTCTCCGCAGTGGGAGAGAATAAGGAGGCCCCTGAAAGCGCCAGGTCTCATCCATTGCCTGAGATATCCCAGTGCTTGTTATGATTAACTTAAGCTGGTCATAAGTTCCAAAAATCACCAGCAAGATAATCTCTTAAAGAATGGAGGTTGTCTGAATGTACTAAAAAAACAAAACAAACACAACCACTCCACAACCCAAATATATGCTGTTTTCAAGAAACCTATTTAACTCACAAAAATTCTCATAGACTAAAGGTAAAGAGGTGGAAAAAGATATTCCACACAAATGAAAATCAAAAGCAAGCAGGAATAGCTATTCTCATATCAGACATAATAGACTTTAAATCTGCAATGGGAAAAAAAGACAAATATGGTCATTACATAATGATAAAAAGATTAACTCAACAAGAAGATGCAACCATCCTGAATATATATACACTTAAAATGAGACCTTCTCTATTCATAAAACAAATTCTACAAGATCAAAAGAAAGAAACATCAACATCATAATAGTCAGGGATTTCAATACTTCACCAATAGAATTAGACAGACATTGGAAACTAAGAAAGGGGGAGAGTATGAGTGGGTGAGGGATAAAAACTACCTACTGGGTACAGTGTACACTATTCTGGTGATGGACATATTACAAGCCCTGACTTCAGCATTATGAATTTATAATTCATCCATGTATTAAAAACACTTATATCCCTTTAATTTTTTGAAATAAAAATAATTAATTAAAATATGTATCTTTATATGTGTGTATATGTTTACATGCATATCCTATTGGTTCTGTTTCTCAGGAGAACTCTAATAAAGTTGTTCTCATTCTTCTATAATTTTCCTCAATGTTTAGTACATACACTTAACAAAGATTAAAGGTAACCAGCACATTACACTCCTCCCCCAAATTCAAAGATCTTAACAATTTTTCATTGACTACTTGTCCCATTTCCCATATTATTATCTTCCTGTATTTTAGTTCTGCTTTTAACCCACACATTTAATAATTACTATTATGGTTTTCACAATGTTTGTTTAAATTTATATACATTTACTCTTATTTTGTTCACTTTGTCCCTTTAATAGCTATGTTCTTTAATTTTTTTGACATTCCTTTTGTAGTATATTTTATAGAAGTTGAATGAATGCAGTCTTTTTTTTTTTTTTACAATAAATGAAGTGAATTTTATAGTATATTTTATAGTTATTCAATGATTCCTGTCAGGGTTTTCCCTGTAACTGATCTGCCATATGAGAGTAAATTTTCAAAAATCCTGTTTATTCCTCAGACCCTTGACCCTGAAGAAAGAAAAACTGATTTTGAAGTTTCTATAGGTTTTTCATTCTCATAATATCAGGGATTAAACACTGACAAGTTACTTACAACAGTAGTTCATGTATTCATTGGGATATAAGTGTCTAATGCTCTAAGATTGCCTAATTTTCAGAAATTTTCTCCTGTATAATATCCTTTCTTCTAGGCATCTCCACCCTTTCTTCAGTTTGTCTAAAGATTATATCTTGCCCACCCAGTGCTGTTCTTTATTATCCTGCCATTAATGTTTGTATGAGAAAATGAATTCCTTTCAAACTATCCTCACTTTCTTCTATAATTTATATTATTTTTCCTAGAAATACCTGAGAAAGATCTTGCCAAAGGTTTTTAGAATGATGACTCCCAAGAAAGATGGGTTATTATAGCAGGTGGGAGAATTAAAATTTGGAGAATGAAGACAAAGACCACACAGTGTAACTGGAGTTGAGGCCAGTGTGATGGTGAAGTTTATGTGTCAACTTGACTGCCTACTGATACCCAGATTAAACATTACTTCTGGGTGTGTCTGTGAGAGTGTTGCTAGTTGAAATTACAACAGATTGCCCTCCCCAATATGACTGTGCATCACTTGGCCTGCACAGGACCTGAATAGAACAAAACACAAAGAAAGGAAGAGTTGCCCCTCTTTTCCGGCCTTACAGATTGAGCTGGAACATCTCACCTCCTCTACTCTGGCTCTTGGACTGAGATTTACACCACCAGCTCATCCAGTTCTCAGGCCTTTGAACTTGAACTGCCTCCTCATTTTTTCTGGATCTCCAGCTGGTGAAAGACTGTGGGACTCCTTCATAATCATATGACCAGTTCCTCATAAGTCTCCTTTTAAATCTAGATATCTCTCTCTCTCCTATGTATCTATGTATCTATCTATTATCTATCTATCTATCTATCTATCTATCTATCTATCTATCTATCTATCTATCTATCTATCTATCATCTATCTCTCCCATCTCCTACTAATTCTGTTTCTCTGGAAAATCGTCACTTATATATTTTTCTCAGTTCCGAATACTCATTCCTAGTAAAGATCTAACTAAACACTGAGACAAACTGAGAAAGGAGATTCAAAACTAGAGCATTTTAAGCAACATTGTGTGTCTGTGTGTGTCAGAGAGTAAGAGAGAGACTGAAAGTTTCAGACAATGACAGTGACTACAAGGTGAAGAAGAGAGACAGAACAAAGGGGAAATCTTAAGTTGCCAAAGGAAGTGAAAGTGTGATTCATTTTTTTTTTAATGCGAGATACCTAGAAAAGTTGAGAACTGCCTAAATTTTCCACATCAAAGTGTATACACCAAACTAGCACATTTCATTGACTTAAAGAAAGGAAGGAGAAAGGGATGAAAGGAAGGAAAACGACATTTCATGTTAGGTAAGGAATGTGTAATGAATGATTACCGTGAGACAATTCTTCATTATCTTTAAGAACATGAACTATACAGTTCATCCCACATTAGCCTTCTCTTGTGTGATATACCGGATTGAAGTGTACAAGGTTTAAGATCTTTACAGTGGAAAGGGGCAGGGAGGGCCAAACATCCTAGTGCCACTAACATGTGCTTATTGTCTAAAGTGGCCATTTCAAGGATCCAACAGCATATGAAATCTATTTGTTCACCAACTTGTGAAATCTGATCTGGTAGATAATGTAGGTTTCAAGTTCACCTATGACCTGGAAATATTTTTAAAAGGTTTAATTCTTAAATCCCTTTTGTATTAGAGCCTTTTTTATCAAATCAAAGCAATTAACATTAGTAAATAAAATGACTAGATCTCATTACCCAATTTTCTAAAAGGTGACATATTTCCTTTCTCTATTTCCTTGCATCCACAGTAGAGGAGTTCTAAATGAAATGTTATTTTGGAGATTGAAAGGAAAACTGAGCATAGGAAAGCTTTTGCAATGATTATGCCACTATATTTCTGGATGAAAATACAGTAGACTGCCCTCCCCAATATGACTGTGCATCACAATGTTTTTGGAAAAACAAATGTTTATAGTTCTTTCCTCATCCAGCACTAATAGAAAAATAATATTTACATTCTTAAAGTTACATTTCATCCTGAGATTTAAAGAAATTATCTAAGCAAGGCAAGTAGCTGTTACTCTTTACATAAGAATAATACATTACACACTTAAATGGTATGCAGTCTCCACCTGCTTGTAAAGGGCCAACATTCGTGCTCACTCATATTTTCCTTTAACTCCATTCATGATTATCTGTGTGTGTTTATAAATAGGTCGACTTACAGACATTTTAAAAAGTGAAGATGTTTTTAAATGCTGTCTCAATTTTGCTTACAGGTCTACCATTTGTTTCTTAGGATATTTTTAGTGGTTTTTTTGGTTGTTGTTCTCAAGTTATCGCACCTCCATTTTCTTCACAGTGGTAATTGGTTGTGTTATTGCTTGTTTAAATGGTCTTTTTTATTTCCTCCTGAAATTCCCCATTTTGTTTCTTTTTAATTTACTGAAAACATTCTTCCTTCTCTGTTAGACCCAAAGGATTTTTTTTTATTGTTATTGGTTGAATTCCTTCATAGGAAAAGAATAAACAATTTCATCCTTCTGTGTTTACTTGTAGCTTCAGCAATACCATATATTTATGGGAAATTATCCCATCTAGTTAACTGCTCAAGTTAATATTTGACAAATGTATTTATAGAACTGTATTATAATAACTTATTAAAGTTAAAGCATTATGTATTCTGTTCATGAAATATATCCCAACAAACTTTCTCAGAGGAATCATCTCTCTTTATATTTTCTGATAACCACTAAATAAATCAGTGATTCTCTTTAGCATGTATCTTGTCATTCTCCAAGCATTTAATTATTTTTACATGGTTAATGAAACAGATAAGGAATAACATTAATAGGGGACATGTTGTCATGCAGTACAACTCATGAAAGCTCTACAATGAAGTGGGTTAGCCTACCATGGATAAGCATCACTGGTTAGGAGCAGTAAGCACACATTTCATGTCAGCATAAAAGTTAGAGTTTCCTAAGTGCACAGTGATGTGCATTAAATTTAAGTAAAATCAAACAGTTCTTTAACATAAAATGTTAGAAGAAATTTATAAAAATGAAACAATGACAGTAGCAAAATTTGTATTGGTACAAAAGCATGAAATACCATGAAAGGTATCAATTATAATGAAATTCATTCACTCATTCATTCATTCATTCGGAGTGGCTACTATTTGCCAGGCACTGTGCTACAGGCAGAAAATGATCATCCAATAAACCAGGTCAAATGAAAATGGTGAAATTGGAAATTAGGGTCTTTAAACTTATAGAAAATTACCTATAAAAAGATGGATTAAAATTTAGTTTAAATTTGAAAAATAGGTTCATTCTGAAAGGATAATTGAGCATAGAAAAGCTTTTGCAATCATCATGCCACTATTTTGTGTACGAAGTAAATAGAACATATGGCATTATTAGAGCTCATTCCAGAAAGCCAGAATCAGTAGTAATTGCTCATAGAATATGGTGCTTTCATTATGAACACAGAAATGACCTCCTAAGATTGGGATAAATATCTCTAATATTCCTGAAGTCCAAGGGAGTATTCTTGTCTAGTACCAAACCAAAGAGAATATTGATGTTTGTTTAACATCATTATTTATGTATATTTCATTCATAAATGTCAAAATCAGGCTGTCTGTCCAAAAATTCTAGTTCTTTGTGAGATTCTGTATGAAGCAAAAAGAGTAATTAGGAGCATTTTAACTCACAGCATGCTAACGATGAGTTTTTTTTTTAACCTAATATAGTGTTACCAAAATTTATCACACAACTTATATGCAAAATATTGTCCTACATATAAAGAATGAAAATTGTCACTATTGAAAATATTTAAATAATGTGATTAAAACTTGGAAACCTAAAACTCTAAAATATTGGTTCCAAATGTCTTTCAACAATAACTATAGGCAAAGTTTAGGGGTTTTTCAATTAATAAAAATGGTATAAATAATTTAGAAGCCTATGATCTGAAGTGCTTTACTAAATTTGAATTTTTATTGTCAAACCTCATGTATATCAACTTGTGTGAGATTATAGTGATGTTAATTTTCAGGGCATTTATTTTGTTTTTTACTGATGTTATTTGGTAGAAATGGTAATAAATTTCCCTGCCCAGGGTGTTCTGTTTGCCTGTTTTTATTTTGTGAGTCGGTGGCACAAACCTATTTGATTGCTGCTATAATTTTAAGACCCTGACAGGTAAATAGTAGACGACTGAGATAAGAGTTCTTTTATAATAACAAAATGGTTAGGATTTATTTTGGATAAAATTTAAAAGAAGCCTTCAAATATAATTCAAAACAAATTCACTCATTTGCGGGGATTTTCCAGATCTCACTTCAATTTGAAAAATTTAGTTTAGGTAATCAAAAATGTTGACCTCCACTCTCAGCACACATATTATTATTTTACATTATTATTTATTATTATTATACATATTATTTATTTCTTACCTGTTTTGTAGCTTCATGTGCAAGACCTTTGGCTTCTCTGGCAACTTTCTCAGCTTCATCAATATAGTCCTTAATATTGCTGTAAGCTTTGAAGGCTGCAGTGGCATTGAAGGAGATGTTTTTAGCCTCATCAAGAATTCTGTTGAAATGACCCCCAAAAATGAATGGGAGAGTACTCAGTGATATTACAGTGAAGAAAATCCTTGTTATTACAAACATGGCTTTTACATGATCATGGTCAATCTAATTACGATAATTCCAAATCATATTGAGATACATACTTACTGTATTGTATCATAGTTTTCAATTTAAACTCATATTTCTAAATAATTCAGCTGCAAACTACATACCTAAAATACAAACATATCTTAAATACCCATAGCATCCCCGCTAAAAGCCTCTGTAACTGTATGGACCAGGCAAGTGTGTGCAGAGAGACGGTCCTTTACATTATTTGTGGAGCAGACTACAGGTTTCAGAGCATTTGGTCCACAGCATTGGAATTAATTTCACAGGATTTCTCTAGGGTAGGTTCACTTCCTAGGGAGGATAAATGAATCTCAGATTAAATGACTTGCTTCAGGTCACTTGACCAACATGCCCCTAATTAAGGACTTGGAGCCTGGGTCTGCCAACTTCTACTTTACTGTTTCATCTATGGCCCTTCACTCTAACATGGCAAGAGCTTGTTACAAAATGAATCGTGCATACATATAAGGCCCAAGGTCTTCAAAAATTAATATTAACTATGAGAACAC
This sequence comes from Perodicticus potto, assembly GCA_963574655.1. NCBI lineage: Eukaryota > Metazoa > Chordata > Mammalia > Primates > Lorisidae > Perodicticus > Perodicticus potto. The sequence goes on from CAUYRH010054532.1 coordinate 17,830, forward strand.
AGCTTTGCACGTGGTGCAGATTTATTTGGGAAACATATTCTTGGGGCTAACAGCACTTCTATTTATTATGACAATTGCAAAATTGTAGGGGAAGTATATCAGTCATACCTAGAGGGCTGTTTACAAGTCAGATATCCCCTTCCCACTTATCCCGCCCTCTTCTGGCCCACGTAATAATCCCAGCTAGAGGAGGCTGCTGTTTCACAGGGGGAATACGTATGTAAGTGTCTCTCTGGAGTTTAGAAGAGAAAAAAAAAGATTTAAAGGCTATGTATGTGACACATTTTCAAAAGGTACCCTTTTAATGATAAATTATTTTGATTCCATTAGAAATATAAAACTGAAATTTGAAGCAGAATGTGTTTATACGTATATTATTTAAAATGCTAATAAGGCAACTGCTGTACTTTCTAATAAAAAACAGAAGACTTTTTTTCTAACTGTAGCCTATGGCTGTGTTCACTCCCTATCAAGCTGTGTTTGAATCTACTTTTAACTCACACTTTTGATGCCTCTCCAGTAGAGCTTAGCCCAGACTCTCCTAATTAGGCCCTTCCACAGAAAGGCCATGCAGCTAGTATGTTCATAATTACAGAAATCAAGATCTAAAAGTGATTCTCTACTATTTCTGCTAGTAAAACTCTTGAAGAAGTGTCAAAATAACAGACATTTCCAACCACAAGTGACATACCCATCGAGGACTGCAGATGAGTCATTCAACTGAGCCGCATGGCTCTCAGCCTGGGCCACCTTCTCAGCAAGCTCCCGGGCCTTTATTTCTTGGGAGAGGTCATCTATTTTCTCTTTAAGCTCCTCAGACATAGGAGGCAATTTAGCATGAATATCTTCAACATACTGACATGTAGAGAAGAGAGGGCATTTTGAGCAAGTGGATCCAAACCTCCTTATTTACTAACTTCTACATGAGACATGATTATACACACAAGTTTTTTTTATGAAACATCAAATTTACCAGAATAGTACAAGACAATTGAAAATAAAATCCATTATTTAATAAAATAGGTTAAAAAATTTATGAGGATAACTTATACCATGAAGAACCTATCTTTCTAAAAAATACTATTTCGTAGGTATAAATGCATAAATGATCATCACTAAGAACTTTCGATTATTTGCATTTCCATTACCAAATATCACTCTGTGTAAAGCAATAGACGATGCACTGAGGACTTGCTTACAGATTTACATTCTTCTTTTAACTAATGTTATATAAATATTGAAGCAGATTGTAAGTGCTGCTCTAGGAAAAAGAAAGGTCATCGCCACGATGGAATAAAAACAGATTTGTGTTAAGTGTGTGACTACCCTCACACAAACATTCTCATCCATTGGGCAGGACACGTAACACCCTCAACAGGTAGGCAGTGCTACAACAGAATAATGCAAAAATAAATTTAGCTCCTTGAGAAGACTAATATTAGTATTTGCTCATATTACTGATATTTCTCATTGGTTCCCGTTTGTTAGAGCCTACGTTATTCTCATCTCTTTTAACTTTGGGTTCTACCAAATACTCACGTCTATGACTGAGTCGATTTCCTCTACAAGACGGTTGGCCTCATCCAGTATGTCATTGCCTTCCTTTAAAGTGCTCTCAATTTGTCTCTTGCCACTTGCAACAGCCTCCTTCTTCTCCTGTAATATAATATGAACCACACATCAAAATCCTGTTTGGGAAAAATTCAATCAAGTTCTTGCATTCCCAACTTAGCTGTGCTGTATGAACAAAAACTTCACAAATGCGGTACATCATGCTGGCACTGTATACTAGCTTAGAATGATGTAAATACCCAGCTACTCAGTTCTCCCAGAATTACTCTTTTTAGAGCCCTATACAAGCGATTTCTCCTTCCTATTATGACTAGGTCATCTAAGCAAAGAAAGGTTATGTGATAATAGCTGAGGAATCAAAACATTTTAAAAGCAGACAGAACATCCATTTTTTAACTAAAATATAAGTGCCAAATATTGACTACTGGACATGTTAGGACACTGAATTACACGGAAGTCCGTATGGAATTCCAGAATCTATGTATGAATGAGGACTTTGTGAGCATCTACACAGATTTAGTCAATGAAAGTTCTGTGAAATTTAAAAAGTGGGATTTTTAAGAGAACTTAGAGGAAGTAATTTACAAGAAAAAAAAGCTATAATAGGGAAGAATAAACCTGATGGACTGTTTCATAAGAAGAGAGCAGATTCTAATTTTTCTTTGGAACTTATACCTTGTCTCAAACTATGTGAAACTCATTCTTGGCCTAGAAAAGGAAAATAGATGACAGAAATATTGCTATTTGGAGCATACCTTTGCCTATTTTATTCTTTATATTTCTGACTCATTCATACTCTTCCAATCACCATTTTACCTTTAGGTTTATCTAATCAATTATGATTTTAAGCTGGGACCACTTATGTTTTTATATAAACAATAATGCCAATTTATATTCACTTAGATCTCAACATATGCCAGGCAGTTTATAAGGAGTTTCTCCTTTTATTATAGCTAGCTCTATATGTCCTGTGTTCATCACCTGTTAAATGAGTATGGAGTTTAAGTGCTGTGGTCTGAATGTTTGTGCCCCCATCAAATTCCTGTGCTGGAATCCAAACTCCCAGGGTGATAGTATTAGGAACTGGAGCCTTTGGAAAGTCATTAGGAAAATGAGACAGAGACCTCATAAATGGGATTCCTGCCATTTACAAGAGACACGAAGCTGTTCATTCACCCTTCTGCCACGTGAGCACACAATGAAAAGGTGGTGTCTGTAAAAGAGAAAGTGGGCTCTCACCAGACACCAAATTTACTATCACCTTGAGCTTGAATTTCTCAGCCTCCAGAACTGTGAGAAATAAATTTTGATTGTTTATAAGCCACCCAAGTTTTGGCATATTTTTATAGCAGCTTAATGAACTATAATTAAAATTAAAATTAAATGATTTACCACAGATCACGTAGTACAGCAAATATTTATACCTCATCTACCTAATAGGATAGATCTTGGGTCCCAGGAAAGGAAAATGTTGCTTCTCCTATTATGGAACTTACATTTCTTATTTGCATTGAGATAGCACTAATTCAAGCCCTTCGTTCCTTCTCTTCCCCTGCCTCTGTGGTATGTGGCTGGGCACATGCGTCGGGCGCTGCCTCTGAGCCTTCCTCTCCCAGGTCTTCTATCACCTGTCCCCCCCATTCGGGCTTGCTTCCTCCCTCCATGCTCTGCTCGTGGTCACTCTCTGGCCACCTATCTAAAACAGCACCCACTGCTGTCCAAATCATTCCTATACACTAGGGCACAGTGGTTAAAATTTACATTCAGGCTGGGATCCCATTCTGCTCACTCACAAGCTTGGAAACCTTGAACTTGTCATTTAGCTCTTGTACAGTGGTTAGTCTCTCGATACTCAAAGTGTGCCCCATTCTCCAACAGCAGGGGCATCACCTGGAAACCTGCTAGAAGTACACAATCTCAATCCCTTCCCAGGAACTACAGACCCAATCTACATTTTAACAAGAAAGCCAGGTGATTGATATGCACAGTAAAATCAGAGAAAAATGGGCTTAGGACATTTCTGGGCAAACAGTAACACTGTAACTGTTAATTACTATAATTAACTTATTTTGTCCTTCTTCTTAGCACACATTTTTCTTTCTTTTTTTTCTTTTTTTTTTTTTTTTTGGTCGGGGCTGGGTTTGAACCCGCCACCTCTGGCATATGGGGCTGGTGCCCTACTCACTGAGCCACAGGCACCACCCAGCACAAATTTTTCTAAATTATATTCTATACAGTGGCCAGAAACTACAAATGCAGATAATATTATTTAATTTTTTTATAGATTGAGCCATCTCAACAACATTGTCACTGAGCAAGATGAATCATGCTGGCTGGTGCCTAAGCAGGGCTGGGGCCCAGCATCCTGCTTCACAAACAGCGCTTTTTCTGGAATACTGCTGCATGCCAGTAGGCTCCAAGTTGGTTAAGATTAGGGACAACAGTTAAGAAACAAGTGAACCTCTTTGGTCTTCTACTAGAATGACAAGCCCAAATCCCACAAAAGGAGACCTGAAATAAACTAGTTTTTTAAATTTAATGCATCCTTTTACTTCTTTTTTTTCCCAGTTTTTGGGGCTGGGGCCGGGTTTGAACCCATCACCTCCAGTATATGGAGCCGGTGCCATAACTCCTTTGAGCCACAGACGCTGCTCGCACCCTTTTACTTCCTTTTCCAAAGGAAAATGGGGAAAAATAAGTAGATAAAAAATATCCTGGTTTGTTTTATTCAACTATCTTTGCCATTCAACAAACATTTCTGAGAACATAATATATGTCAGAGAATGTTGGGTTATTGTTGAAGGGGAAATAATGCATTAGAAGAGATATAATATGTCTCTGCTGCTAGCTTCAGGTCTACTGGAGTCAGATACGTTGAAAACAGCAAAGGTAGGTTTGTTCCTGGGGAGAAAGTTTGTTTTTAAAATACCAAATACAAGTATGTGTTGTCAAATGTGCTGAATGTACTCCTAGGAAAGGGATCAGTTGCCATACTAAGATTAAGGGAAAAAATGAAAAATAAAGAAAGAAGAAAACATAATGGAGTGATCTGTTTTAGTTCTAGACCTATCGGCTCTCTGAAAAAGCCAGAGACTGCCCACAATTTCTAGAGGAGAGAATTACCTCGTTTGTGAGGAAAAGGGGGTAAAATGACCCAGGACTGCTCTGCTCACGTTGATCCCTCTTAAGACTCCATGTACCTAGCACACATTACAAAGAATAAAGGAGAATCAAAACTTTCTTAAGCTCTGATCTCTCTCTTTGAAAATGGAGGGAACTTCTAGGATTTTTGGTGGTCAGATATGGGAAGGAGTTTTGCGGATTAGGCTGGGTAAACTGGAGAATCATGGGGTATTAGTATTTAAAAATATCTTATATGCTCAGTCTAGGATAATGTACTCATTGTTGAGTTGGGGAAACTGATGCTTACAGATGTTCATTGGATTGATCAATTTAGGTTAGTGGTACAGTTATTATTGAAACCCAGGTTCCCTGACTCCCAATAAAGAGCTTCTTCCACTGTCCTTAAACATCTTCAATATTTAAATTATCTAAATTTTATTTGGTTGGAAATGGTTATGAAGGGCAAACAGCAACCACAACAGTCATTCCCTGTTCTACTTCTTAAAGACGTTTTCATTCAGCGCAGTCCTTCCTGATCTTGGTGAATGGGCATCAGCTTGGTTAGTCCAGCCATGCTCACATGGCCCCCTCCCTGGGATCATGATGAAAGTGCCCCAAGGCTCACCTCCAAAGCTGTCATGTTTTTCTGGTTAGATGCAGATAAGCGATTGGCTTCTCTGATTTTATCCGTGGCTTCTCTCAATAGGTCCCAAGCATCCTCGAGTTTGTTTTTATAGTCAACCAGTTTCTCCTGGAGATCCTTCTCCATTTCTTCATTTTTCTCCCTGGGATCTCCAAACAACTTCTTGACCTTCTTCAGAAGGCTTTCTGCAGCTCTGCAGAACCCCCAGCCCAATAACAGACAATAAGCACATGTCACTGCCTCAAGGATTCTTGGTATTAAACTGTGTTACAAAGGCATGCTAATGTGAGTAGAATGGAAAAAGAAGAAAACACGCAGATTTACTATGTACTAAATCAAGTTAAAAACTTGTCTGTGGAGGGGGAAAGACCACTTAAGATTAAAGCAAAAAAAGATTTAAAAATCATTTACATTTATTAGTAAGACAACAGTTTGAGTTGGAAAGGGTCTCATGTCATTCTTAAAATGTGACTGATGAAATGAATCTTGTGATTCACTTCATACATCTAAAGAAAAAATCCTAGCATTTTCACCAGAATGACACATTTGGTGAATGTGGGGGATGTATATTTGAATGTAAGGGGTGAATGTTGATACGCTTGCTTAGGAACTGTGAGCAGCATGCTATGTTATCGCCATGCTAGTATAATTTCATTATTTTGGTTTCCTTTTCTTTTTTTCCCAACTGACTGATCTTAGAGTTTCTTGGGTTTAACTTACCTACTTACCTAAAAGTGATAATATCTCGGCCCTTAAGAATGGCTAAATACTTGAAAAAAACACCAGTTCCCAAACTAACGTGCATCAGAATCTCCCGAAAGGCTTTTTAAAACAGATTGCAGGTCCCATCCCCAAAGCTTCTCACTCAGTAGGTCTGGGAAGGTTTTGATAATTTGTATTTGTAACTAGTTCTCGAGTACTGCTGATGTCACTGGTTTAGTATATACAGTGGTCTTTAAGTACTAATAACACTATCACCTTGAAGTTAGCTGACCATGAATGTAACAATGTATCTATTTTATTGAGTGTGTTATCCTAAATGTTCTTTAGCTCTGGTGAAATGTTAAATCACTTTTCACAACCCTCCAATTCCCAGCCCTTATTTCAAAGTATTAGTTGTTTATTATTTGATAACTCTTCTTTTCAGCATTTCTTAAGATGGTAAAATGTATAGGCTGAACTATACATAAAAGGTAACATTATAACTTTATTTATCCAAAGGCATTTTTATTAAAGCAAAAGTTTACTGACAGTTTAGAAGTCTCTAATGCAGGTGATAAATAAAGCAAGCCCATTCGCCTAAAGAAGGGACATAACCAGAAAGGATCACTCTTGTGAATATTTATATAAGCAAGAATACACATTTGATTTTAGGGCAAGATAAGTATAAATAAATAAGTAAATGAAAACAAATAGCAAACCTCTCCAGGTCAGAGAAACAAAGTATCTTCTACTCACATGTCTGATGGAAATTAAGAAAATTGTAGATTATTTGGCAATCTCAGTTCAAATGACAAAAACAACAGAGAATCTACTCACACCAGCTCATCTTCAGCAACTTCCTTTTGTGGATCTAGATTTTTCTTCCTCAGTTCTTTCATCATCTGATCAATCTCCTTCTGAAGCCTTTGCAAGTTTCTCTCAAAGTCTTTGTCTTGAGTTCCTAGAGTTTTATTTAGTTTTATAGCTTTTTCATTTACAGCTGCAGGGGGTAAAACAAATTTTGTAAATTAGTGAACAAAAATCACCATATTCATATACCGCCGGCATTCAGCAGCTGCTCTTTCCTACCATTTCCAAATGAAATGTATTTTGCCATGGGTGCTCCTGCTGGGAGACAGAGATGTAGGCAAGGCAGGAGGAATTTAGCAGCAAACAGGAAAATGTGACATATTTCTCTGCATTATATTTCTTTGGAGGGCACAGTAATGAAAGCCCAGTGTTTCTCACTTCAAGAGGAACAAAACACAAACAATGAACGAAGTGGGTCAAACCCTACAGGTGAGAGGCAAACAATACAACGTACAGCTTAATGCTTGGAAGCTGAAAACACAAGCTCTGCATTGCTGGTAAGAGTTGTATTCTGTCAACTTTAAAATACTGAGTATGGAAATCCTCTCAGTGATGAGATCTCAGAAAAGGAACCCGTCCTTGCATTTCCACGCAGTTCTCCTGCGTCCCTTTTTTGAAAAAGGAGTGAGGAGAGGAGCAGTGGTCTAGGGACAAGGGTTATAAATTAGGCTGCAAAGATACCTCCCAGCAACAGCAGCCATCGAAAAGGCCTGTGTTTATTATGCATTAAATGGGGTTTCAAACTGTGCTCTCTGGAATCTTAGTGTTCTCCGGGTACTTCAGGTACTACAAATGATGTCTGTTCTGCCAAGAGTTTGTTTTATAGGCTGGTGTTCTGGGCAAGATTTCATCTGAGAAAAGAATTCTTTGTCAAATAAAAGTTTGAAAAACTGGTGAACTGAAACATTTACAGAGTTCTACTATTAGTTTTAGACTAAAGTTTCCTGGAATGTGTTTCACGGGACCTTTACTTGGTGAGTGGAAGAGAGAGGCTTTCTCAAACTCTTCTCTGCTGAATACGTATTTCTACGATATTACCTATGAAAACTTTTAGAATGAGGTGTCTGAGATGGCCAAGAGACTGCTTTTCTATTCAAGAGTGCATCTGAAGACCTCTTTAAGACATAAAGGATCCTGCAAATACATTTCTGTTCTGGGAGAGACTTTTCTGGTTTGCACTGCTCAGAGTACTGGTAACAGGGGGGCAGGGGCCAGCAGAGGGTCCAGAGTGTGGTGTGAAATGGCGGGTTAGTACAGTGATCCTGAAATGGGTCCCCCATAAGCAGAATCAGTATCATCTTGGAGCTTGTTAGAAATGCAGATTCTCAGGCTTTGCCATAGACCTACTGACTCAGAAATTCTGGCATGGGGACCATCAAGGTTTTAACAAGCCCCCAGGAAGTATCTGATGCCTACTAGGTTTGGGAAACACTGGACCAGGAGAAGAAATTGTTTCAGTCTCTACCCTTTCCACAATACATCTTTATAATACTCTTTTATCATAAATGTCTTTGGTCAAACAGCTGGTACAGTCAGTACCTTATTTCTGATAGCCATTGCTATAGATTAAATGTTTATATCCCCCCAATTCTCTTATATTAAAACCCAATTCCCAAGGCAATGTTGCTAAGAGCTGGAGCTTTGGGGAGGAGATTAAATCATGGGGGCAGGAACCATCGCCCCTCCCACCACATGAGGTAATGGGAAGAAGACAGGAGAGCTGAGGACCAGGAAGCCGCTCCTCACCAGACCTCCACCCTGCCCACACCTGACCTGGGACGCAGTCTAGAGGAGTGTGAGAAGCACATTTCAGCTATTTTAAGCCACCTCATCTGTGCGAGTTTTGTTATAGTGACCCACATGGCTAAGAAAGCCATAGATTAACGTGTAGAAAAATGTGAATCACACATTTCAAAGAGCAAACGTGGCCACTGCTAGCCCTGTGCTGGAATTCTTGCTCAGGTGTGATATTCCTAGAAGTTAGTGAGGGTGGCCCTTTCTAAGTCCACTACCTAATAGTCATACCTTGACTTATGCCAAAGAACCTTCTGCTATTGTTAGTAAGATAGCACCCAGGCTGGGCCGCATGGGCTGATTTATTTGTGGAAGCTCCCTGGTCTAGCAAACTATGTGGGAAGTATGCTAGAGTGCCAATGATTACATGTAAGAACTTTCTGTTTAGATTTCAAGAAAAGCGTACTGTATTTGGTGATACTTAGTGTTTAGCCTCATTCCTTAGTCTGACTGCATGATGGCTATACCATTGATTTTAACTGATTGTAGTATGTAACTACTGACAGCATTTGTAGTCACGGGTTTATTTAATAAAAGTGATAACCCTACTTCCTAGCCTGCCAAAGCTGTATGTTTCCCCTTTATTAAATAAATGCATATATTTACATATTCACTTATATATGTGTATATATATGTGACTGTGTGTATAATATATATTATATATGTATTATATGTGTATGATATATATTATGCTTTAAAAAGTTGTCTTTTGAAATTTGATCTAATTTAGGTCCCGGGCCCAGGAAGTATTGAGGAAGGGAAGAATAAGAGAATCTCGCTATTCTTCTTGTGGTCCAGTCTCAAAGTTAAACTTCCGCAGAGAAGAATTTGGTGGAAAAGAATGACAGCCAAGAAAAGGCAAAGAGAGTTGTTTCTTTTGGAATGCATGTTTAAAATATCTTTAAAATGAGATCAAATTACCATAAAAGGAAATGGGAATGAAGTAATAATTTTTTTTTTTTTGAGACAGAGTCTCCCTATATTACCCTCAGTAGAGTGCCATGGCATCACACAGCTCACAGCAACCTCAGACTCTTAAGCTTAAGTGATTCTCTTGCCTCAGCCTCCCAAGTAGCTGAAATTACAGGTGCCTGCCACAACACCCAGGTATTTGTTGTTGTTGTTGTTGTTGTTGCAGGCTTGGGCTGGGTTCGAACCCACCAGCCTCAGTGTAAGTGGCTGGCACCTTACTCTCTGCGCTACGGGTGCCACCCAGGTAATAAAAATTACTCTAAATCAGGGAAAGAAAAACTAGACAGAAAAGCTCATCATAAAGTTCAGTGTAGTACATCATATGTCTAGCCCTAAGCATGTTAGTGGCCAGTGCACAAATATGTATCAGGACATAGAAAGGGTGATCTTAAGTGACATAACAGTGTCTATAAAATTAAAAAGAAATTAATTCCTCAGTACTATTTTTCTTAAAAAATCTGAAACACAAATCCCATGATGGGTTAATTTATCAAGCCTAAAAATTACTACCCTGACCTGAAAAACAGGAAGAAAAGGACGCCTATGTCTGGCACTAATTAAGTCCTATCATATGTCGTGACATGAACACTAAACACTCATTAATTCTAGAGTGTTAATTAATGCATAGAATAAATATAGTTTATTCATGATCTAATCAGGAGTCACAGCACAGTAGATACTACACAATTACAGTGAGCTAAGAAACCCTTAGACAAATAGAAGTTGATTATCTATGAAGAGGCCATAACTTACAATGAAATTAGATGAGCATTCTATTTACCTAAACATAAAACTGAAACACACAAATGTGAGCCCACAGCGGATACTTTCATTACAGCAATTTATTGCAAATAACACAGTGTAAAAGTAGTGACGATTATATCCTGTTACTGTAGTTTTGTGGGAGTGGGGTGTGATATGTTGTATAACTAACATAAAGTTTTTGGTGAGCTCTTCTTTTCTCTTCCTACACTCTTTCTCTCCTGAACTGAACTGCCAAAAATATAGTGTAGCCGAACTGAACTGCCAAAAATATAGTGTAGCTCTTGTGAACTTCCATTAAAATTTAAACAGTTGTGTGCGGTGGCTCACACCTGTAATCCTAGCACACTGGGAGACTGAAGCAGGAGGAGTGCTTGAGCTTAGGAGTTTGAGACCAGCCTGAGCAAGAGCCAGACTCCCTCTCTTCTAAGAACAGTTGAAAGAAACTATCCGAGTGCAGTGGTGGGCTTCGGTCATTCCAACTACTCCGCAGGCTGAGGCAAGAGGATTGCTTGAGGCCAAGAGTTGGAGCTATGATGCCACAGCACCCTACCTAAGGAGACAGAGTCTTACTCTGTCTCAAAAACAAATAAACAAATAAATTTAAAGAGTTGGATGGATTTAATCGAATAGAGCCTGCTGTCCAAGGTGAGTAGTGTTCCTATTTTCCTCAGGTACAATTATCCAACAGAGAACTTGAATTAGAAAAAAGTACTCCGTCTTCATAGACACGATCAGACTATTAGTGCATGATTCAGAGTCGCCTTTGGTAACAGGGAAACCTTTTCTCTGGTGGATAAACTGTGGCTGTGGATGGTGAGTCATATCTGTGTTAAATGTCATTTCCACTTTGTCTCCTGTTAGTGTCTTTATGTAGTGCACGAACTGTGCACAAGGGCCCCAGGTATGGGGTGAGGTTGGGGGATATCCATACTGGCCAGTGAGGTAACTATAGATATGCTTTTCTCTATGTGGGAGATACAGAGAAGGCTGACAGCTCTGATGCTGGAGTCTATTAAACATGCATGAGCGTTTATTCTCACATATTCAGACAGTAGAACCTCCATAGTTGATCACCTCCCTACACCCACCACCTCCCTAAGTTGACCTAATTTTCACAGACCAGACATGTGCCACGTGTACATATTGGCAAAGCAGGCCAAGCTCCTTAGGTTGACCACCTCCATATGTTAACCAGTTTGTTTCAGTCCCTTGGGCAGTGAACTTAACTTACAGAGCTTCTACTGTATTTGATGGAAATGATTTAAAAGTGAGTCCCCAGAATAGGCTGCTGGGTGTTTGAGACTCCAGGTGGAAAGAAAAGGAAAGTTTCTGGAGTGCTGACTAGCGACTCCGGGATCCACACATAGTGAGGCTGCTCCGCCTGCAACGGGCTTTGTTTCTACTGGTGTTGTTTGTGGGTGTTATTATGTGTCCTTTCTAGTTCTGAGGACAAAAAGAGGTGTGGCTATGACGTGTAACCTACACAACATGGAGAGGAGAATTTCAAGTCGCACACCTAGAAAATAACACACAACAGCTTCATCTGGCAGAGCATAAACCACAGTGAGCTAACGGAGATTTTTCCAGAAGTAATTTTCCTTTCGGATCCTCACATGCTGTGCCTCAGATCAGACCACAGATTAAAACTCTGTGGCTTCGTGTGACAGAGAATCTGCAGGAGTTTCCGTCTCTTCTTGGCCAGTGATGCCTTGGAACTATCGGTCGGAATCTGCCTTGAAGTCTATTTCATGTCCTTATTTATTTGACTATGTTACAAAATATCTAGAATGCATAACATTGCAGAGTGATAAAAATGCTTTACTTTTTGAAGCACAAAATGCCTTCACTTTTTCCTACTTTTTAAACATGCATACATGTTTATTATGTTGTTAATAGTTAATTAAGAACTACGGGGCTAGGGGGAGGGGATTATCTGTTTTAAGAGTTTCTTATTTGGGCTTTTGTCAAAAAATGGCTTCCACTTTAATTCTCAGTCATATCGGTAGATGCCAAGATCTAAGTCCTAGAGAACTGTGGTAAAGTAGCAAATGCAAATCCCAAGCAACAGATGTTCATTAAAAACCAGCACTTAATATTTGAAAGCCATTTTGAGAAATTAAAGAGCTGCTTTAATGTACCAAGTGGGATGATAAAATTAGCTTTTTAAAAAATTAAAAATCTTTTAAATAGCCTTGAATACAAACAATAGCAAAGCAGAAGTTTCCAATTGAAGCTACTTAATCCTAATAGCATTCCTTAAGAATTTTCTGTCACTCTGTGCTCCTAATTGCTGATGCGCTGACTGTTGGCACTAATTTAACACCGTAGGTTGTAGGTCCTCAGCAGGTAATGACCTTGAATATCTTAACCCAAAGATGTTTTTTTTAATTTTTTAATTTTTATTAAATCATAATTGTGTACATTGGTGCAATCATGGGGCACAAGGTGCTGACTTCATATACAATCTGAAATATTTTCATTGAACTATTTAACATAGCCTTCATGGCCTTTTAACCCAAAGATGTTTTGAAACTCAACTCTTGAATTTAGAAATGTGAGCTCTTAGAAGAGAAATTCCAGTCTTATGTAATCTTTCTCACTATTTTTCTGTTGGGAAAAATCATTATGACAACATGATTTTTCTGATACCTTCTGCATCCTGGGCAAGCTCCTTCATGAATTCTCCTAAGGACTTCGCTCTTGCGTTGGTCCTCTCAGCATCCTGTCCGGTTTGCTCACCATCTGCTGTCACTTTGGTAGCCTAATGATCCAAATTTGAGAAAAGCATAATTAATAGAGGTGATGAAGCTACAGCTAGCTAAGCTCCCACTGGCTACATTTTCTTTCAAATATTACTTTGAGCCAAAGGCAATCGATGAATTATTGATCAGCTGTACTGGAAATGACGCCCTGCGCTCAAGTATACAATTAAACTTTATTACTTCTTCCATTAAGTGGAAATCAAAGAGCTGTATTTGGTCTTTTAAAAATCATCATTCTATGCGATGGCAAAGGAGAAGCGATAAAGCACCATTATTTTGGAAACATCTTTAAGGTACTGCTGCCAAAAGTCCTTAATGGAATCTTCAGCCTCCACACGTTGCCGTTTTGTCCATATTTTATTTACCGAAAGAGGGTAGAGTGTAGCAATGATCTCCTGAGGGAGGAACAGGCAGTCTGTCTCAATAAGCTTGATCCTATAGATTTGGTTTAGATCAATACGTTAATTAAAGAAACAAAGGGGGAAATGCTCAGCCACTCAGTAGTAAATGCTTGTTTTATAACACTTTAAAGATGCCAGTAAAACGTTAAGAGAGAAGAAATGCCAACTTATCTTACATGACATCACTGGAAATAGGGCTGTTAATCATAGAATCATATGCTATTGTCAACAAAATAAAACAGAACCCCCAAACAGCCGCACGTCCCAAAGCGTATCCTCATACACATTTACCTTTATTCACATTTAAAATACCATATTACATAGTGGAATGCATGCAATGTGTGTTCACGATTAAGATATACTATGTTTAGTCAAATAAAAATGGTATGTGTAACATTAAATGCTTCTTGAAAAGCTGCAAGCACCCTGAAATAGGTTTATATTTCATTTTTCTATGTGTATGCATATGGTAATAATATGTCTTCTTCTCTTTTACTAAAAAGATGTGGACAATCTAACTACAGATAATGAAACAGGGAATCACAAACTGTCTCAATGTGATTTTGAATAAGGTCCAAGTTGGCAGAGTATTAATACTCTACAATCTTGTACCAGAGTGCCTGCATATGAAGCATGACCAGAGAATTAATTTTCTTTTAATGTACATAAGTGGATTTTAACTAGAACTAAATGTCTGACCAGCACTGAACACGGTTAAGAGATGCTACAGGAATTGTACTGTATTTTGTGATTTCCCAAGGGCAGTAAAAGGTTTAATTCATGAGAGTTTTCAAGGTTTTGCATAAAAGGTAGAAAATAAAGTCCAACAATTATCATCTCATTTCTCAACTTCTAAGTGTTAACAGCATAAATAGAAGGCTGAAAGAACAAGTATCCATTTGCAAATTTATTTTAAAAAGTCTTCTTTATAGTTTGCAGTCTATGTAGGATGATTTGAAGAGGATTAATGAGTATCTTATTACAGTCTGGATTTACTAAATATTAATAGTGGAATTATTTTCACTTTTAGACTTCTAAAAATTCCTTTTGGAAACAAACTGGGCATGCAGGCCCTAAGTTATTGAAATCCCTGCTTTTTTTTTTTTTTTGGTGAGCATTGCAATTATGCCCTATTAATTTTTTTAGACCTGATTCTCTGTACATGTTTGCATTCAAGTAACTTTCAACACACACATTTTTTTAAAAATGCTACTTTTGAATTGAATTATTAGCTAAGTTCAACTACTTAAGATGTGAACAACCTAAACTTCTTCAGCTGCTTTTCAGTCTAGACTTGACTGTGCCCCGCGATTAACACTCCTGTGTTTGCACATCACAGAGCACCATAAGAAGAAACTTGATCAACATCACGGTTAACTTCTAATATCTTAAGAATTAATGTAACAACATCAGCATTTCTTACTATACAGAAAAGGTACATTATGATTTGAATGGAAAATTTACTTTTTGCTTTATCAGTATCTTTTCTATATTACCAAAAGATTATAATTTACATTAGTATTACATCGATACAATGTTCTTGAACATTCTCAAAAACAAGATGTTTTTCTTAACTCCTCTCTACTTACTCAGAATAAACCCAGACTTTAAGATTCAGTTCTAACTTTCTTTCTCCTTCCTTCCTTCCTCCCTCCTTCCTTCTCAGGAAAGACATCCCTGCCTATCCTCCTCTAGGCTCCCTTTTCTTAGATTTTTAAAACACTTATCACCACCATTCATGACTGAGTGGGTAGTTTCTTTGCTGCATGTTTTGCCATGTCTCCCTAAGCTTCGGAGGCAAGAGCTCTGTCTTTTCTCTTTTTATTCTTCAGAGTGCCAGTCACAGTGCCTGGAAAAATGTAGTGGGTCAAAGATGCTTTGTGATTGGCTAAATAATGATAATCAAACCTTTGGTGTTCTAAAACCTGTTGGTGCATTCCCAACACCATTCAAACTAACATAAGCCTGTTGCTACGCTTGCCAGAAAAAGCAGATAGCTGGCCAGTTTTCTGGGCATTTTTCAGAGCCTCCTAGGAAGCTACTGTTTAAGAGCTACAGTTAAGTGCTTGGGAGGAGAGCCAGGCATGAGAACCTCCAGCCCCAAGTACACCACATTCCAGCTGCTGACCTCATGGCAATTCAAAACTGGGCCTGTGATTACACACTGGGTTCCATGATGGCGGGGCAGGAGTGAAGGAAGGGGCGGGCAGAACTCTTCAGAGCCAGTGCAGAAATTACTGAAGAGGTAGCCTCCCTCTGTACACAAAAGAAGACTTTGGTCGCTTGTCTACACTTTAGGGGAGGAGGAGATGTGAGGTTACTGACACCAAAAGCATTGACTTCTGTGAGTTAGCACTCTCAAAGGTGAGTTACAGTCAGGCTCTCCTGTACTCCGGATCCGTACGCACATCCAGAAGGGCTTACAACACTCCTTTGGGTCTCATTTACTCTTCCTGTGTTCAGAGAAACATAGAAGGCAGGGTCCCTGCTTTTACACAGGGGGGAACAAAGGCATGGAGACGTTAAGTGGTTTATCAGAACTCACAGACGTAGGGAATTAGAGACAACAGACATGTTTGTGTCTCACAGCTTTATATGTTGTCTGTAGCATTCACTATTCTACCTTGGGTTAACACTCACGAAGACTAGAAAAATATATGAAAAAAATTGAGCATTCTGGGTGGGAGGAGGGCATTGCTCTAGGAGTAGTACTTTAACTGTATAAGCATTGGCTTTTAGTAAATTAATGTATTTCAAAGTTTGTACCTAGATCTATTTTTTAAAATCAAATCTCATTGCACAGAACTTAAGTTGAAGGGTCACCTTTGTCAAAACTACCCATGAGGGACTCCGTAGGGAAGCCTTTGATAAATGCACCATCACCTATGGGTAAAGGTGATATAGATGGTGGTACTAAAAAAGTAAAATTCACAAAAATCAATTTCAGCCAGGAAAAGCTATTGATAAGGTTGCAGATGCACGCTAAACAGTCCACGATAGAAACTATTAGTCTGATTTCGTTCAGCTCTTTCTGTGTTTCATTAAATTAGCATCTGTATCTCTTACTCATCCTCTTTCTTTTTCACTATTATCTTATCCCTTGAGTACTTGAAAAATACCTTCTCATTTATCCTAACATGTTGTACAATCTTCCTTTCATTCTCTATCTTCGATTTCCTTTTTTTTGCATCCTCGTAGCTCTATTCTGTGATCTTTCCAGTGTTGCTTTATAAATGAAGCCCCACACGGTATCTTGTATATATCTTTCTTTGCTTTGATTGTCTTTTCTTTTCACACAGAAGTTCACTTGACTAGGTGTTTTCCTTTGTCCTTCTCTTTTTCTCTTTCTGTTTTGTTTTTTAAACAATTTATGTCTAGGCAGCATGCATTACCATCAGGGATACATTAATTTACTTCTGAACAATGCAGCTGTTACTTTCTTGCTTTAGCTTAAGCAGTTCTCACTGCGCCTATTGAAACCTGTACATTATTTTCTTAGTTGGGTATCGAGAGTGTCTTTCATTTTCTGCCTTTTTAATGTGAAAACTAGAATCTAATGAAGCACATCTAAGCACTGAACAGATACCACTGCTTAGCTACCACCCACCTTTGCATTTTCAGACTCATATAGTTTCTTGCTAAAATTAAATTTCAGATTGAATCACTTTTGTGATATTCTCAAGGGTCATCTTCAAACACTACCGGTACTGTACCTCTCAGGGGCAGTGAAGCCCTCCTCAGGCAAGCTGGTGAGACCAACAACACGCTAGGAAGGACAGAGGGAGCAGCCACTGACCCCTGTAATGACAGCCTGCTGGTTTCATGTGGAATTTCTTCCTAAATATTTCAGGTGCCATTTTAAAAGTTTCAAACCAAACAAATATGACTTCTTATGTACTCTTGCTCTCTCTCTTGTAGAATATCAAAGCTGAAATAAATGCCATTGTCTGCAACTTAAACCTTTTAAAAACTATAAACTGTAAATGTATAATATTATGAACACACAAATCATTTTGAAAATGCTTCATCATTAAACTTGATTCTCAGCAAGCATTAAAATGCAATGTCAATAAAGCTAAATTTTGGTATTTTTATATAGTTCAGCCTATTACACAGCATTGTCCTTCTATAGTATGTAAACATGCAAGAGGTACAAGACAAAATATCTAATAATATCATTAAAAATATATGCCTGATTGTAATGCATTTCAGAGAACTTCAAAAATCAATGTTTACTTTGGGTTTGGTTTTACCTTTCATCTGGTTGTTCAAATATTATTGTTTATATTACTCACAATTAATTAATTAAACAAACTTTGACTGAAAAGATACTGTGCCCATAATAAGTATGTTATTGTGGTAAAGACTAAACACTTCTTATTGCCCTTTTCTCTACTGGTGAAGCAGAGAGTCATTTTTCAAATGATCATGGAAATAAATTTGTAATTATAAACTGGAGAAAAAACAGTGCTCTAAGATAATTATAGGAGCATTCTGAGGATACCTGGAATGTCATAGAGGACTTTCAAGAGCTAAGATTTGAAAGAGGAACAGAAATTAATGAAAGGCAGGGGGAGGTATGTTACCTTCCAGGTAATTTAAAAAATGTGTGGGCTTGGCGCCTGTGGCTCAAGCGGCTAAGGCAACAGCCACATACACCTGAGCTGGCCGGTTAAATCCAGCCTGGGCCCGCCAAACAACAATGACAGCTGCAACCAAAAAATAGCTAGGCGTTTGGCAGGGGCCTGTAGTCCCAACTACTTGGGAGGCAGATGCGGGAGAATCGCTTGAGCCCAGGAGTTGGAGGTTGCTGTGAGCTGTGATGCCACCGCACTCTACCCAGGGTGACAGCTTGAGGCTCTAAAAAAATGTGTGGAAAGGCTCTCTGGTGGGGTAAAGGGACTGAAGGATGGTGTGGCTAGAGTACAGATGGCCAGGGGCACAGTGATGAGAGATTTGGCTAAGGGGAGAATTTTGGCCTTTATTCTAAGAGCCTAAGGGAAGTCAGAGGAAGAATTTAAGCCCTGGGGTGACATATTCACATTTGGAATAGCAAAGTTTTTTTTGGCCATATTGTAGAGAACAGATTGGGAGAACAAGAGCAAAAGCAGAATGATAAGCTAGATAGCTAACCTGGTGATTCCACACTAAGGATTATGAGCCTGGATGAGGAGAGGGTGGTGATTTGAAAGCAGTACATAGAAGTGAAAGCCATGGTGTTTGGTACCAGTTGGTTAAGAGGGAAAATGATGAGCAAGATAGAGGCATTGGGGTTCCTCGGGGTTGAGCAGAAAAGCCTAGATTTCTGGCTTTTCTGCTCAATCCATGGGGTTGAGATGACCAGACCATGAGCAGCAGGGAGAGGTGAGAGATGAGCCAGGGTTAGATCACGTGGGAGGTACCTTGCATGCCATCCTGAACCAAGTGGAAAGCTGTTGAACAATTTAAAGATGGAGTGACTTGATCAGATCTGCGGCTTAGAATGTCCACTCTACCATATGAATAATTAGAGTTGGAAAGAGCATCCATAGAAGGGGACAGAATTGGGTTAAGAATAAAAGAGGGGGTAGAATGAAAGGCAAGCTGTTAATTTCTCCTTTGGGTGACTTAGTAGATATTGGCAGATAAATCACCAGGATGGTCTAAATAGAAGAAAGTATGGGTTTTAAGAGGAAATCATAGTTTTAGTTTGAGATGTCCAATCAATACTTAATGTACATAGGACCAAAGCATGAGAATGATGTCTGATTTAAAAATATGGATTTATGAATTATCAGCTTACACATGGCAACTAAAGCCCCCCCAAAGAGTTGATGGAATGAGAGGAAATGAGTACTGAGACTGGATACCATGAAATGCCAACTTTCAAGGGACGGGCTGAGGAAGAGCCTGAGCATGAAAGGTCAGAGAGTGAAAAGTAAAACAGAGAGAAGAGAAGATATCAAGAAGAAAGGAAGACTCAAAATGCAATGACTCCTATGTATTCAACTTTGATATGAGGATAATTTATGACAGTGACACAGTGGGGGGTGGGTGTAATTATTTTAATTTTTTCCATATGTTTTATTTCCATTTTATTTCCTCCTTATCATAAAGGAAAATTATAAATGTATTTCACTTATAAATGAGGATGTAATAGCCTAAACAACATATTAACAAGTTGAATTAAAAATTATTGTTCAAATAATGTACGTTGGTCAAAATTAAATCCAATTTATGTGAGTGTTACTCACTATTTTCTTTTCTTTTTTTTCTTTTCCTTTCCCCTACCCCATCTCTCCTTCTCTCTCTGTTTACTCTCCCCTACCCTCACCCTGCACTATGTCACTGTCATAAATTGTCCTCATAACAAAGTTGAATACATAGGAGTCATGCTTCTCCATGTTTGCTAGCCATTTGTCTGTCTTCTTTAGATAAAGTTCTATTCATCTCTTTTCCCCATTGATATTTGGTATTGTTGGCTTTTTTCATGTGGATTAATTTAAATTCTCTATAGATCCTAGTTATTAAGTTGTTTTCTGATTCAAAATATGCAAATATCCTTTCCTATTGGGTAGGGTGTCTATTTGCCCTGGTGGTTGTTTCTTTAGCCCAGAAGTGAAACTTTCCAATTTCACTGAAAAACCCAACTTTTCTGTTGAATTAAATTCCATTTGTTTATTTTCATTGTTGTTGCAATTGCCATAGCAGTCTTCTTCATAAAGTCTTTCCCCAGGCCAATATCTTCCGGTGTTTTTCCTATGCTTTCTTTGAGGATTTTTATCATTTCATGCATTAAATTTAAGTCCTTTATCCATCTTGAATCAATTTTTGTGAGTGGAGAAAGGTGAGGGTCTAGTTTCATTCTTTTACATGTGGCTACCCAGTTCTCCCACACCATTTATTGAATAGGGAGTCTTTCCCCCAGTGGATGTTCTTGTTTGGTTTATCAAAGATTAGGTGGTTGTAAGTTGTTGGTTTCATTTCCTTGTTTTCTTTTTGATTCCAAATGTCTATGTCTCTATTTTTGTGCCAGTACCATGCTGTCTTGACCAGTATGGCCTTGTAGTACAACCTAAAATCTAGTATGGGTTATACCCCTGGCTTTGTTTTTATTAGTAAGAACTGCCTTAGCTATATGGGTTTCTTTCTGGTTCCATATAAAACGCAGAATCATTTTTTCCAAGTCTTGAAAATA
>CAUYRH010054534.1:0-11307 GCA_963574655.1 Perodicticus potto
CTGTAGTCCCAGCTACCTGGGAGGCTGAGGCAAGAGAATCGCTCAAGCCTAAGAGGTGGAGGTTGCTGTGAGCTGTGACTCCACAGCACTCTATGGAGGGCGATAGAGTGAGACTCTGTCTCTACAAAAAAAAAAAAAAAAAAGAAAACAGCGGCTTAGAGAAGCTGACTTATCTGAGGTCACTAACTGGTTAAGAGCACAGGAGGTTGCAAACCTGACTCCGAGTTCATGTTGTTCAAGTGTTAAACCAAGTATTTTGTAATCTCAATTGCATGCACACTAGTGAAAATGAAGGTTTGCTGTCTTTATAATATTTATATATTTAATGTCATATATTTAATGTCAATAAATACAAACATTGTTACAAACCTGCAGTATTTTTTATCTCAATTTGTAATATAATTCACATTATCACATACTTTCCAACAGGAAAAGTTTTTGCATACAAACACCTTAGAAAGAATACTAATTTGGCCTAATAATTTTATAGTCAGGGTTTCTGGGCTGAAGGTAGTATTTATAATTTGTTCAAGTTAATAAAAAATAAGATTAAATGGAATATTGTCATTGTATAGGCTGATACTATGAAATTACATTACTTTCCAGACATTATATACTTCTTTACACGTATGAGACTGTTTAAAACTCCCCAGGTGATTCTAATGTGTACCAATTAAGAACTGCTAGCCTAGAGAGGAGGATTCCATAATCACAGAAGTTAAGTCTTCAGCCGAAGGATTCCTTGTGTCTTAACTTCAGTGAGTATACTGTTATTTTAAGCATCTGAGAGGTGTTATCTCCTTTGATTAGAAAATAAATCAGGGAAGATACTTTCTGTTTTATTCATCATTATCTCCACATATCTGGAACGATAACAGGCACACAGCAGGTGCTAAATAAGTATCTTTTAAGTGAACACATGATTGCTTTATCCTTTTTAAGTCACCACCTTCTGTCCATTATGAAAATAAGAATTCAAAATATATTGGACAAATGACTGACTGAAACAGCCAAGATAATGTTTAAGGCAAAACCAAAATCTTATAATATATGTACATTTTAAAAATACATGATATAAATAGATCAAAAGCAGACAGAAAACATGCAAAGGAGTGCAATATTTAGCAGGTGATTATTAACTCATTGGGCTTTCTTGTATTCTTCACATCCTTACACTTGGAAACTAAGAGGTGACCCTGAACAGCTAGTCCCTGGCTGATTATCTATGGACTTGCACGTACACAGGTAAGTCTTCTTTTAAAAAGAGAATTACATCTTAATCTTGATGGATACAGCTGTTTTCAAAATTCAAGTAAATACAATTTTACTGCACATCATGATAACTTTTCCTTATGGCTCTACTAAAAACAGAGGATTGTGTCCAGCTGAAGTGTTTGGCATCACCCACTGCTGAGTGCTGTCAGTTAGGATCTGGTATGAGATCCAGGCGCTTCTTAGCAACCTCACACTGAGAAACTCCTTGGCACCTCCCTACACGACATGTTTCTGTGGAAAGCCCTGCTAGTCAGAGACTTCCTCCTAGGAGCTGGATTCTCAGAGCCCCACGAGTGCGACAGCCTTTAACTCCACTAGTATCTCAGACTCCGGAACTTGGGCTTCCTTAAGTTCAACATTGGTTGCTTGATTGTAGGCTTGTCACCAAAAAGTGCTGCTTCGCTCTCTGTGGTTGGAAATCTTTTCTGATATATCAAGGGATATTCCTTCTGAAACTGAAAAATGAGGCAAGGAATTAGAGAGTATTCACAATTATTTCCCCAGCTGAAGCCAGTGCTTAACATTTTATTAGAATTCAGTGCCTTCTCAAAGAAGTATTATAGAAATGAGAACGCTTTAATTCTCTCCTCACCTCTCCATCTCTTTTTTTCTTATGTCAAAAGTATGCTATAAAATCGCTTAGATCCCAGTTAGCCTTAACATTCCAGGAGTCTCTTCTGTTGCTAATTCTCCCCCTCAATTTCAGATCATCTTCTTTCCCATTGGTAAAGTCTATGAAGGTTGCAAGGATATAGTATAATTTATATTTGAGTGTCCTAGACTTGGAATTGGATTTGCTAGAATCTCAAGTCAGCTGGGTTTTTAGAGCTAAAAATTCTAAAAGATAGTGTTGAGTCAAACATATGTATCATATAATCCGATTTTATAATTGCTTTCCCAGGCTAATCTATGCTATAATTATACAAAACACCAGTAGTAATGATGAGTATCTACTACTATTGTTATTTTAAAATTCAGGATAATGAGTAAAATGAGGCAGACACTGAAATATTTTGAAGCAGTTTAATGTATGCCAAACAACCAGAAACAGTGTTTTAGAAAATATTTACATGATTGAAAACTTATTCTTTTACCTGTTTTAGTTTTTTTCTTTTCTCCTTTAGAGGTAAATTCTTGTTTTTAATAATAGTCTCTAAGAGTTCTGCAATTGCAGCTTGAGAGGTAGAAACTTTCTGTTCATCAAACTCCTGAGCACTTATCTGCTCACAGTATGAATAAACTGGCAAAGGAGTGACTTGTCCATCTCCAGGATTTTTAATCTGTAGTGACCAAAAAGACTCAAGTCTGTTATTCCGGTTATGTTCTTACACAGCAAAGTGTTTTTGATGAGATCGAGTATGTATTATTTTGCTACCAAATACTCGGCACATTAAGAAATCTAGAGATTATGCAGGAGAACAGTAATAAACCAGTAAGTCCTAAATCCCAGCTCCACACCAGTTACTAACAGGCTTTGTAGCCTTCAACGAGTTATTTTATTTTTCTAACTATACAACAGCAAATTAAGTGACATTTTAATTTTCATTCATCCTAAAATACTAATCCTGTGACTTTACATCCACTTTGTGTCTAGCAGAAGACCAGGACATTCACTGAGCTGGACACTTCTAGTTCTCACATACTGGATTTGAGCCCGAGTGGCACGGGCAGAGCCAATAACATCTGTTGATAAAAGAAAGAAATTGTAGGGGATCGTCTAAATTCTGGCAACCCAGGGTGATGGCAGAAGGGCATGTACAGGGAGAACCCGAACACAGCTGCAGGGCTGGAGGTGGCACTTTCCTTCTGGCGCTCAGAGACCCTCCTATGCTCTCACACTTTCTTCCCACCTACCCCTCTACTCTCACCTTTTTCAAAGAACAAATTCTCCTCTAATTTCTGCAGAGATGAGGACCCTCCCTCCATTCTACGCACTCTCCACTTCCCAAAGGATATCCATTCAACCTTGATTGGGCCAATCAAGGGTCTGTACCTAAAACTTTCCAAATTAGAAGTGGAGCGATAGCTCTATTATAGGAAGATCCATTGTCAAACCCAGGACCAAAAGGGAAACAGGTGATGGAGGGGTTAGAAAAGGAGTCCTCCAGCTGTTTAAGACCATGCTCTGTCTGCATTTTGACCTTCACAGGTTGTTTTCATGAGCTGATAAAGTCTTCCTTTTTGATTAAGCTAGTTCGAGAGTTTTCCACTTGCATCTGACTTGCAGAGAACTTTAAGACTCACAACACTTACATGTCCCTTTTTTAAGTAGTCAAGATGTTTCTCTACAGCAGTCTGTAAGTAAGAGGGTACTTGAAGAATTTCCTGATGATGATCCATTAAGAAAGAAACTAATCTTGCAGCAAGAAGCTCATCAAGATCCACTTCTTCAGCACAGCACAGCACACACCGAGAAAAAGTATGTATCATCTAGGGACACATTAAAAGATATGAATGTAAAAACCTAAGGTTTCTTACATGTATATTTTAGAATATCAGCAATTTTCAGGCAGCATTATGTGAAGTATTGAGATAAAATGGTAAGCAGACTTCAGCTTAAAAATGAGGACAATAATTTATACTGTTAGAAGGTAAGGATTCTATTATGCTTAAGTCCTTTATAAAGTATTTCCTTAATATGATTCTGAAGGTTTTAAAAAGGCTTAGGTTTTTCTTTAATTTTGCCCCAATTTTATCAGTAAACTACCACAGGCTCTCTTAACACAATATAGATACTTAAGCTTAAAGATTATTGGAGAACAATAACTTATTACATTATATGAATCCCATAAAAATACAAATCAGGAGAATACAGCAGAACCTCCATAAGTTGGCCACTCAAGGGCTTGTAACAAACTGGTTACCAAACAGAGGCGGTCAGCATGAGGACCTGGGCTTGCTATATACGCACATGCATGTTGCTGTCTGGTCACCTTAGGGAGGTGGTCACCTTGGGGAAGTGGTTACCTTAGGGATGGGTCGTCTTTCAAGGTTCTTCTGTCAACCCATGTAACATACAGAATGCCTACAATTCAAACGTGTTTGCCAAGTTGACAACATTACCTTTTCAAACTATGAAAACAGTTTTTTTTTTTTTTTTGGAGTTTTTGGCCAGGGCTGGGTTTGAACCCGCCACCTCCAGCATGTGGGGCCGGCGCCCTACTCCTTTGAGCCACAGGCGCCACCACAGTTTTTAATGCTTACTCTATTAGTCTTTAAACAGCAATTTAATACAAAGATTTTTAAATCCCATCACAATGAGTCTTCAAATCCTGGGATAAATTTTGCTTCAAAACTCATTACTCTGGTTCATATTCATATGAGCCACTAACTGTAACACACACACTCCTCATTCTAAAATAATTAGAATATCAGAAATCTATTTTAAGTATTTCATACATAGTAGAGGATTAAAATATCTACAGAATTGAAATATTTTTAGTTTTATTCTTACATATCAGACAGGTTTTCCTATCTCCTTCTATGGCTCAGTCCTCAGCTCTTTGCTTTTTCCTACATTCTCAGCCTTGCAGAGCTCATCTGCTCTCAGAGCTTTAACTGTCATCTCCAGGTAGGTGACTCAGAAGAGGAGCTCTGACCTGACCTTTCTTCACCAGGCTCACATTTCCCCCATTTGGTTGGATTAGTTTCACTTGGATGTCCTATTACTTCAAATCCAAAAAGTACAAAATGAACATTAGTGCTTTCCCACTCTTCTCTCTAAACATCTTCCCCTATAAATTTCTTATGTTTTCCAATAGCGCCGTAACAATTGAAGACTAATTCTTCTTTATGTTGGTCTCTCATCCTGTCCTTGATAATCAGTGGGAGGATGAAGCAACGCTCCAGGTCCCTTGTCACAGAACCTCTTGTCAGTTAAGGCTGAGGCTGCTTGGCAGCGATGCCTCCTCAAACTGCCCACACCGACCCACTTCCCAACACCCTGCTCTCTGAAACATTCTAGTTCACTGCAGTATGTCCCATTAGTTCTCTGCTTCTGCAGTTACGAAGTCCTTAAGTTGTCCACTGTACCTACATTTCCTTTTCCTTCTCCATCAGATGGAATTGGCACAAGGCAACATGATACAGTCTGATTATCTGGCCAATTACTGAAGTTGACAGAGGATGAGTAAGGGGGCAAAGTCTCCCGTTAAGATTAGCACCGAGAAGTAGAACCCGAACACACTGCACAAAGGGTTAGGCTGGTAGGAAAGGTCAGAGGTCAGGAGCCTTCCTAACCCATGAATCCAGGACTCGAGACCAGGGCACCACCCGGGTAGTACTTTACATGGTTTAGTTATTCTTTTTGGTTCATGAACTACGACTTGTTCTTTCTGTAAGAAATCAACTTACCAGTGACCTTGTACCCATTGCATCATGGAGTTTAGGCATATCCACATTTTGACTCATTCGGGAAATCATACGCATTAAAAGCTGAAGCTTTCTACGATTTGGTGGAGGGAGTAACAAACAGCATAGCTGCAGGGCGTTGATGGCGACTCTTTCTAAGTGAGGTTTCAGCAAACCTAGAAGGCAAAGATCCCCATTCCCCCAAGGCATCAGTGATAACAGCCGCTTTCACACAACCAGTATATACAGTTACATAAAGGAATAAAATAATATCTTAATATTACATTTAAAAAATACTATTGCTAGAAATTTCTAAATTTCTCAAAAGCACAGTAAGAGTCTGATTATTTTCTTTATAACCTATTTCTTGTATTAAAATCCTTCACTTATAATAAGTAAAATGACTCAGAATAAGTGAAATTTAAGAAAAAGAAAACAGAACAAGTCTTAGTTATGCCATGACAGAAGTCTTGTGCAATAATTCCTCCTGAAGGAAAAAAATTAAGCAACTTTGTAGAAGAAAAGCCAGGTAAGCAAAACAGAGTTAGTAAACAGTGAAAGTTAACACTGCATGCATTGAAAGCAACAGCCTTACTTTGTGTGCCAGTCAACACAGAAGAAGCTGGAGGGGAAGAATTTTCTGTGAGTTCTATTGTGCTTTTGCAGAGTCTTTTATTGACTGTGATACCAGGCTCTCCGAGTTCACTTTCCATAGCTGTTTGCACACTTGTGCTGCCTTGTCCGAGATTTGGTTTCATGATAATTTCAGCCACTGGCGTATTGATAAAACTATTCCTTCTTGTACTGCTTCTCAAAAGCAAACTCTGAGACCTACAAAGCTGTTTTGACTTGCATTTCCTAGCATCTAACTCCTCTTGGTCTTGAACAGTCAGGGTAGAGCTTTTCTTAAATCCAGCACTGAACGGCTTTTGAATACTCTCCTCTGAGTGAAGATTGAATTGGAATTCTTGATTGGGCTTAAATTCTAAAAAATGTTTATTATTTTGTCCTTCTATGTTCAGAACAGATTGGCGGAAGACACTGGACGTCTCTTTCCTTGAACTCCCTGGCACATCTACGATTCCTTCCAAAGAACAGCACCTGGGTCTGACGTTAGAGGATGGAGCATGCGCACTACGGAAGCCCGCTAAACTGTGACAACTTCCGCGCATGACGTCATTAGCGCTCACTCTTCTGCTTTTTAAATTAACTAGCTGCATTTTCTCAGCACAGCTTTCTTGGAATCTTTGACCACTTATCTGTAGTCTCTCGGTGGAATCTGATTCTTCTTTGTTTTTGTCTTTATGAAGCAGACTGAGAAGAAGACACTCAGTTGATTTGAAGGAATTCAAACTGTTTACGTGAAGGGTTTTGGAAGATTGTGGATGGTCTTGGATTTTATATGTCCCACTGGGTCTATCTGAAACTGTGATGTAGCCACAAACAACTACCAGGAAATGAAACAAAAATTAAGATGCAACTGTACATCATGGGCAAAAATAAAATAACAATGGTAAAGTTAAAAAATAAAGCATCACTGTAGTGTACATTGTTAGTATATACGAACAGCAGTTGCTTAATTCAGAAGCCCAACACAGGACACATGCAACATTCAGTTACAAACGTGCAAGGCTGAGCAGTGGTCTTCCCGTTTGTGATATAAATGACTTAAAAGCAATTATTTCAACAGCCTAGTTAAATAGATTAAACTGGAATACATTTCAAGCTAACTATTCTCAGTCCCCAAGTACCTGAAACCTCTTAATTATAAGACAACTGTGGTGCAATAAAATGTATATATTTGGTCTTTGTGCTTGGTTCCCGGTATGAAGGTCCTAAACTCTTAGAATTCCCTAAATGATGAAAGTCTTTTGTTATTCATAACAAGCCTATTTGAGCATACCTGAATCTATGCTAAGGTGACTCGGGGCTGGCCAGGTTTAAAGAGTTGGAACTTTCATTGCCACCTACAACCTCCTGAGAGGAGGAGGGGAATGGACATTGAGCTCAATGAACAATGGCCAGTGATTTAATCAATCATGCCTAAAATGAAATTCCAGCTGAAACTCCGAAACAAGCAGGCTGGGAACATAGGGTTGGTGACCACAGCACATGCTGGGGGTCTGTGTCTGAGCGGGCTGGAGACTCTGGGTCTCCCCAATCCCACCCGTGCCCTGTGCATCTCTTCCATCTGGCTATTCTTGCGTTCTATCCTTTATAACCAACTGATAATCATCAGTAAAGCCCTTCTCTGAGTTCTGTGAATCACTATAGTGAATTACTGAACTTGAGGGAGGATCAAAAGAGCCTCAACTTGGTGCTTGGCTGAGCAGACGTGTGAGCAGTCTGGGAGCTCATGTCATGCGGGCAGCCTGGGGAACCTGGCCTCACACTGCGGGGTCTAGTGTAGAGCTGAGGTGGGTTGCAGGACACGCAGTCGGCGTCAGGGAGAACTGGCCCTGGAACACATTTGAGGACTGGGCGATGACACAACAGCAGTCACAGTATGGCTGAATTTCAAAATAATTTAAAGCCTGCCACCTTCAATTATGAAAAATATGAAAACTTTAATAAAATAAATTTAAATAAGTAAAATCCATACATACCCAAAATGTTCACAAATAATTCATAATATTCAAAGGTAAGAAGAGGTTCAGGAAGATCTAGAAAATAATCTGCAATTGTTCTAAATACATCTCGTTCAAAGCCGACATAAGTGGGATTATTCACATCATTACTTCTTGGCCCTAAGCAGTAGAAAGCAGAAGAAAGACACAAAAGATATTTTAATTTAAATACGATTGTTAAATGTACTTAAACCTGTATTTCATGAAAAAGCTCTACGTTTAACAACAAATTCTGCCACAATTCAAAAATTTAAAGGGTGTGTACATCTCATTTCTTCCTATAATCTTTTCACTAGAAAGCATGGTAAACGGTCAATTAGCAGCTTTTAATTTAATAATTACATACCTGAAAAACTGTACATAAAGCAAAATTTTAAATATCATATTTTAAAAGCATTAGGGAAGTCTATTTAATGAGATTTTATTGTAATTCATTTTGTGAAGCAAAGAATATTTGGATAATGCAAATAATTCCTCCAAATTGTCTTTTGTAAATTTACATTTTCATAAATAAATTTTGCCTGACACGAAGCATTCCCTCAATGAATTTAAATGGTATCTTTATATTGTTGTTTCTTAAGCTTAACACAACTATTGAAATAATGATTCCTATACATTACTATTTTTCACAGGAAGAAGGTCTGATCTCATTTTATAGATAAGCAAATTAAGGCTCAGAATAATTTGCCTAAGATGAAAGAAGGTTTCAGTAGCAAAGTTAAAATTAGAACTTAGAGCAGTGTAAAATGAGAGCAAGACCCAGGACTTTTAGGTCCAACAACATTTAAAATGTGGTCCATGGATTACATACATCAGAATCATCCAATGTTCTTATTAAAATTACAAATTTCTCTACACAGAGCAGAATCTATGAAGGTGGAGCCAGAAATTCACTGACTCAGCAATGTTTGCATCTGGTTCACTGAGTGGTTTCAAACCTTCACTCTAAGGCAGTGGTTCTCAACTTTCCTAATGTCGCGGCCCTTTAATAACAGTTCCTGTGGTTTGCGACCCACAGGTTGAAAACTGCTGCTCTAAAGGGTCAGCTGAATTGAACTGAGTCTTTGGAGAGTCTTCCAAGTGACTGTATATGCATTCAAGTCTTAGTCACTATAGTTATCTTGCAAGTTAAAGTCTCTCTTTTCCCCAGCCTAAATATTTCTTACTCCCCTGTCTGACCAAACTTGTATGGTCAACACTGAAAAAGGTATCCAGAAAGCAATTCAGGCCAGCGCCAGGGGCTCACGCCTGTGATCCTCCACTCCGGGAGGCTGAGGTGGGAGGACCCTTGAGCTCAAGAATTTGAAACCAGCTTAAGCAAGAGAGAGACCCATCTCCACTAAAAATAGAAAAAGTTAGCTGGTGTTTGTGGCGGATGCCTATAGCCCCAGCTACCCAGAAGGCCGAGGCAGGAAGATTGCTTGAACCCATGGGTTGGAGGTTGCCATGAGTTAGGCTGACACCATGGACCCTACCCTGGACAACAGAGTGAGACTCCGAATAAAAGAAAAAAAATATAGAAAAAGAAACAAAAATTAATTCTCATACACACTCTTAATAGCTTAAAGGTTAATATGAGTTTTATGTAGAGCAAAATAGTTTTCTAAGGATATAAGAAATATTCTTAGTATGCAGAGTAAAACATTTGATAATCACTAGAAAGTTTTCTAAGACAAACAGAAATTATGTTTTCTGGTATTAAAAACATGTAATTTATAGTTAGAGAATTTAGGCTCGAGCTATCACGTCACAGGAAACTCTTTAAGCCTTAGCTTCCTCCACTGGAACCACCTGTTCAGTAGACTGCCGATTCCTGCATCTCCCCGAACTACTCTAGGGGAGTGAGTAACCAGCAAAGTTAGCTGCGTTTGGCTAAATAGACTGTTGCGAACCCAGTAAGTAAGATATTTGGTATCATTTGGGTGTAACATGAACTAGGAAGACACAAACGCTTACAGCCAGGAGGCCAGAGAGACCCCGACCCGCATGCAGAGAGACCCCGCCCCGCACGCAGAGGACCCCAGTACTGTATGCAGAGGGACCCTGCCCCGCACGCAGAGGGACCCCGCCCCGCACGCAGAGGACCCCAGTACTGTATGCAGAGGGACCCTGCCCCGCATGCGGAGGGACCCCGCCCCGCACGCAGAGGGACCCCGCCCCGCACGCAGAGGACCCCAGTACTGTATGCAGAGGGACCACGCCCCGCACGCCGAGGGACCCCGGTACTGTACGCTGCTCACCTGAGTTGCATGAGCCAAGGAAAGAAAGAGGAAGCAGTTAGTAGAAAAGGCATGAAGAGAAACTCAGAAGTAGGCATCTTGGGACCAAGATCTTTTCCTTAATTGATAAATGAAACATTCCTGTAAACTTACATTATTTATTTTCTCACTATTTATTCTGTCGTTTATCATATTGACACTCAATGGACAAAGGAATATGAACGTATGCTGAGCATTTATAAAGCCCCATTAGTATTTCAGAAAACATTAATAAGAACAAGAAAGCTATATTTGTAACTAAAATGATTAAAGTATAATTTACTATCTGATGATTTAGAAGACTATATACCTTTGTACATTTTACAAATTATTTTTGAAAGCAATTATGTTTTGTATTTAAGTTATAAAAATCAATTATCACTGATCACTATGGAAAAACCTAATAAATAAAATGCTAGAAAAATTGCTGATTAATGAAAAGTGATCTTTACACGTTGCCTACCACTTGGATGTTGAAACTGTGTACGTACAATGGCAAGCAGACAGCAGTGGGCTTTATGAGACACTTCATTTCTGGTTGAAATCTGCTTACAAGCTGCCCCATGAACTCTGTACCTAAAAATCCTTTGACATCTCAGACTAGCATATGATTTTATGATTTATCTGAATTGAGGCGTAAGTGATGGGCTTAAATTATGCATATGTGAAGGGTCAGGAGAAATCTTCTAAATACGGATCAAAATTGTTTTCACATAGTAAATGAGAAAATATCATGAATGTTACATTAATCAGGTGGATAAAAATATCTCCGATTGTATGGGAAGCCCGCACACTGT
>CAUYRH010054536.1:0-13109 GCA_963574655.1 Perodicticus potto
CTCAAGCGAGTCTCCTGCCTCTGCCTCCCAAGTAGCTGGGACTACAGGCGCCCACCACAACGCCCGGCCATTTTTTGGTTGCAGCCATCATTGTTGTTTGGCAGGCCCAGGCTGGATTCGAACCCGCCAGCTCAGGTGTACATGGCTGGCGCCTTAGCCTGTTGAGCCACAGGCGCTGAGCCAATTTAAACATTTCTATTCCTTTCCGTTGCCTATGTTTTTATCCTAATCATATGGGCCTTTCCTCACTGTTTTATATATTCAGCTATACTCCACAGATACCACTCACATACTCCAGACCCAATCAGCTTTAATTTTTAAATATATATAAAGGAAAATATGAATTATACTCCAAACACAACTTCAATAAAATATATCAAAAATAAATGTGTTTGAAAATTTTGGTTACTTTAACATAAAAATAAAGTATCCAATTAAAAATATATTTAATAAGGTATGTAAAATTATTTACTACTTACAACAGTGCTTTTTTTCTGTAGACCATGTTAACTTACTCTAAACTAGACTTTCCATTTTTACAATATAAGAAAAAATATTGAAAGAAGATTATTTAATATGTAGATGGTATCTATTAAGTAGTTAAAACATGATGACTCGGTATTTTGTATTCTATCTATAGCATGATAATGATGAATGCATGTGTTAAGGTAGAGTATTCAAATGATTATGTGTTTTTTTCCCAAAATATAGATGATCTTTATTTGCTACTTTGCCATTGACAACTAATACAATAATTGCAATGCCGAGAAGATATTTGTACGTTTGATGCCTCCCTTTTTTCTTTCACTTTCAATGTTACAAGATGCTACTGAAAAAGAAGGGCATGGATTTCAGGAAAAACAACAAAATAATATGGGATAACTGAGCCATCATCAATTATTAATCACTTCTCATGTCATCTATTTTATGTCACCTTATCTTTTAACACTTCTCAGTAATTTCTGCATAATTTTACTTCCTCCTCGAGACATGCAGGTATCTTTCTCCTTCTCTTGCTCTCTTTCTGTCTCTCTCTCCCCTCCCAGCCTCTCTCCTATACACAGCACTCTCCCTTTCTGCATTTCCAGAGTCAATTTCTCTCAAATGTATTTCTAATTCTCATTGTTCCCCACTATTTAAAATCTATATTTTTATACTCATCTCTCTCCTCTTTATGAGTAGGGTGATGAAAACAATTAATGAGAGTTTGGGAGATGGTTTCATACTGGTGGGTTTCTCTGACCAGCCACAGGTTGAGAAGATTCTCTTTGTGCTTGTGCTAATCTCTTACCTCCTGACACTGCTAGGCAACACAACAATCATCCTGGTCTCCTGTTTGGATCCCACACTCCACACACCCATGTATTATTTTCTTACCAATCTCTCCTTTGTTGACCTCTGCTTTACCACCAGCATTGTTCCCCAGCTACTGTGGAACCTCCAAGGTCCAGCCAAGACAATTACCCCTGTAGGCTGTGCCATCCAACTCTACGTGTCTCTGGCACTGGGATCCACTGAGTGTGTTCTGCTAGCTGTCATGGCATTCGATCGTTATGCTGCTGTTTGCCGACCACTCCACTATGGCACAGTTATGCACCCACGACTTTGCCAGTCTCTTTCAGGAATAGCATGGTTGAGTGGAGTGGGCAACGCCCTGATTCAGGGCACAATCACCCTGCAGCTGCCCCGTTGTGGAAACCGTAAGATTTACCACTTCATCTGCGAAGTGCCTGCCATGATCAAGTTGGCCTGTGTGGACACCCATGCTAATGAAGTCCAGCTCTTCATGGCTTCCTTGGTCCTGCTCCTCCTCCCCCTGGCACTCATCTTGGTCTCATATGGGTACATTGTCCAAGCGGTGATGAGGATTAGGTCAGCTCAACCGTGGCGTAAAGCCCTTGGAACTTGTGGATCCCACCTGTTGGTAGTATCCCTCTTCTATGGGACCATCACAGCAGTCTATATCCAGCCCAATAGTTCATACACCCACAGTCAAGGAAAGTTCATAACGCTTTTGTATACTGTAGTGACTCCCACCCTCAACCCCCTCATTTATACTCTGAGGAACAAAGATGTAAAGGGATCTTTGAAGAAGCTGGTGCAAAAAGACCAGAGCACAGGAAAGTGAAAAATTCCCATCAAGTAAAGATGCTACCTGGCCTAACTAAGGTGGAGGTACCAATAGAAAAAGATCAGAAATCATTACCCAGAGACCGCCTGGCAGAAATACTGCAAAACTAAATTCACAGACTCCAGACAATCTGTTAACTGAAATTGCTTTCTTTCATCTCCATAATTGGTGTACTCAAAGATAAGCTGTCTAGACTGACATCTCTGTTATCTTCCAGCCAATTTGCCCAATAATGTAGAACAAAATCTACTTTTCCCAGAATCTCTGAAGTTAATTTTCTTCCCTCTCTGCTTCTCTTACGTAAATTCTAGCTCTGCCTTATTAGATTAAATAAATCTATTGATTGATCTCCCTTGTGTAATAGTGAACAGTGGTCTATTAATTAGCTAGTGCCTTGGAGTTATTCTTTAGCAGTTTATGCCTTAGGTCCAGAGTGCATTGCTTCTCTGGATCTCTCCTTGAAGCAGCAGAAACAGCCTGAATGTGCTCCTCACCTCAGTAAACCCCTCCACTCACACTCCCTTGGCTGCTCTGGGAAATCTCTGGGTTGAAGTTTTGGTTGGTTTGTTTTTTACTTTCTATGTTTGATTCTTTGCCAAGTTAGCTTTTCATTGAGATTTTGTATCCACTCTGATGGTAGATTTTGATGGATTTTGACGTTTGAATTGTTAAATGACAGATCTTAAAAATCCAGTCTCTGCCAGGTGAAAAGTGACAAGGAATCTGTATCTAATTCATTTTGAGTGTGTGCGTGTGAATGCGTTTGTGTTTGTGCATGTTTATTTGCCCATTTTGGGTAATTAAAATGTTCTAAAATTGATAATGATAATGGTTGTGTAACTCTGTGAAGATACTAAAAAAAAAACTGGATTGTATACTTCAAATGTATGAATTGAATGATATGTGAATTATATTTCAATAAAGCTACTAATCATTTAAACCTCTAAATGATCAAATAATTTGAAATCAATATTGATTCAGAATTCTTCAAATAGGCTAAGCAAAGAAGAGAAAAAAACATTATGATATTGCAAATTGAACAAATTAAACAGGAAAATAAGGGTTTCTTACAGCTACATAAATCAAGACAATATTTAAACATTAAGCAAAGTAGTTTTTTAATGAAAAAAATGATGGAAACTAGTGATATTTAATATTATGGTAAGGGGCATGAATGCTAAAGAAAGAATGTTCTAGGAATTTCAAAAATGAATCATAATAATATGATTTCTCACCAAATGAAGCCTCCTGAGGGATCTTAATAATATTTAGTTAGATGTCTTTTATTTTAAATTTATGAACGCTTCTGTTTTTACTTTAAATCATATTCTCTTACATTTACACATGTAATTTGCACAAGAGTTGATAACATTTTTAATTTTTATAAACTTTTTTTTTAGCAAACAAATCAGTGTTCCTTGTGTTTGTGTAGAATGGGATAATTAATTGAAATATAATTTCCCTTCAAATGCAGTGGAGCTGTGATTGACTTACAAAGATTAAGTCTTTATATCAAGTTGAAATAAAGGATCCTAAATGATGTGTTGGTTCTTCAAGATTTTTATTTGTTTATTTTTTTGCTCAAAATGTAGGTCAGAGCTTAAAAAATCCTGTATTTCATTAATGATTTTGTTTAGTTTACTATGTGATAAGATGCAAAACACAACATAACTGATCATATTTAAACAATTTAAAAATTTTTATATGATATATATAATTATATGGGAACAGCATTTATATGTTATTACTTAAAATGATTCTTTTAAAATATTAGACTTGTTAAAAATTTTGACATGGAAATTGCTCTATGCTTTCCTCTGTAGAAATGTTAACATAATGTTCTAGTTTATACAATCCAGGGTTTATTTTTGTATTAAAGGTCTATGTGATTTTAATTTCACAAATATCTACTGTTTTTGAGTTTAATGTAATGTCACTGAATTTAAAATTATAAAATTGTGCATTCGATAATTTGAATCATCATAAGTAATTGTTCAAATCATATGGATTCAATGTGTCAGATCAATTAATGATTTTAAGACCTTTAACTTTAAAGGCCTGAACTAACGTAGACTTTTTTTGCATTCTTAAACAGTCTCTGACAAGACAATG
The DNA here is from genome assembly GCA_963574655.1 of Perodicticus potto. Taxonomy (NCBI): domain Eukaryota; kingdom Metazoa; phylum Chordata; class Mammalia; order Primates; family Lorisidae; genus Perodicticus; species Perodicticus potto. Next base: position 4,244 of record CAUYRH010054536.1, read on the forward strand.
CAGAACACTAGCAACTAAACACCTCCCTTTTCTCTTACATTTATACATAATAAAATGGTTAACAGAATAAGCACCATACAGATACTTTTAAACAATGTTAATATATATGGTTGGATTTTTTGCCACTTTGAAAGAGATATTTGTTTTGGGTACAGAAATAGTGAGATAGCTTATTAATGTGGTTTTTTTTTTCCTTTTGTTGTCTACTTTGGGTTTTCTTTTATACTATTATGAAAAGAAAAGTGAGTTGTTTTAATTAATATAAATTATTGACACCATAGAGGATTTCATACCAATTTATATCAAGTTAACAAAATGATTTGCTACTGTGTTCATTTAAAACCTTTTCACCTATTTTATCACAGGTATTTGCTACAGTATATACGTTAAATATTTTCTCCTCAAAATAAGACTGTTAATATTTTCTTCTCCTTGTATACTTAGTCTCAAATATTAATGCAATACCAAACTTTTTTCTCTGTCAAAAATGGTAAGAGATCCTCTACGTCTAAACTATCTTTGAGATTTCTTGGATGGCCACCAGTGACCACGAAGTTTATTCCCTTATGTTATAAAATAAAGAAAGCTACAACAATCATATCTGCTTAATATTCTCTACACATTTTATTTTCTGTATCTATAATAATAAAGAGAAATATTATGTTCTCTAAAAGCCATTCATATTCTAAATATGGAATTTTTTAATTTCATTGATGTTCAAACCTCATGACAATTCTAATATTACCAGCATTTAGCTCTGATAGCTGTGTGCTACTTTGCTAGGAGTTTAACAGGTAATGTCTATATTGAAAGAACATATGCTTAAAGGTTTTTTCATGATTTCTACATGTTATGAATCATGAACTATGAATCAGGGGTCATTAAAATTACAAAAACAAAGCAAGATTTATTGTTGGCAACAAAATAACTTCTTAAAAAGTTCACTTGTTTAAATTAAAGCCTATATTAAATTAAGTATCCTCACTGGTTTAATCCGATTTTGTAGTAGAAAAAGCTTCTTCAAATAGAAGACTCTTACCTCTCCCACAGAAAAATTTTGTACTACTTCAAAACTCACACACAGCTTGGAGCCATTCAATATCACCTCCATAATTTTTACTAATGAAACAATTCCAGTGACAAGGTCAGGTCCAGTTTACTCAAATTTTACAAAACTATTAACAGGATTTTCTTTAACCTACTTGAGTCAATCAGTGACCAAATCCTACTTTATCTGTGATTATCATAAGCTAAAAAATAGGACAGCTAGGTCACAAACCATTTAAATATTTCAAAATAATTTTTACTTTTTTCAAAGCTTATGGACTTTTCCTTACTTAAATATTTCAATGCTCCATCAATACTAAAGCACAATTTCTAAGGAAACTATTTTAAATACACTAACAAAAAAATACCTTCATTTTAAAAAATACACATTCTCAGAGCTCTTGTGGGTATCCAACCTCTATGCTGATTTTGTGAGGTCTTTTTTTGCTTATCTGTGGTATACACTGGCCCTTTTTTCTACTAATCAGCTTTTCTCAGTGTTTGTGTATTTACTTGTGTGGCCCAGGGCAACTCTTATTCTTCCAATGTACAACAGAGAAAATAAAAGAGGTTGGACAGCCCTATGAGAAAAAATGAGCTAGTGATAATTTAAAATAAAAAAGCCATCTGTTTTTAAGAGACCTTTACCTTCTCAGGCTTACAGTTTGACTCTACCCGAACAATTATAATGCTTTGATCCTCATAAACTCTCACGATGTGAATTTGTCCTGACTTCGTCTCTGACTAATTCTCTCACTACATTTTGATCTTGCCAGACAGTCTCACATAACTAATATTATGTACTAGGTGGTATACACAGTAGAGGAGACAGAGGACCTGAGTTCTCTTTTACCTCAGGGGGTACTCGGTACGGCTTCCCCAGACCCGAGCCAGGTTCCAGGTCTGAAGTGTTCCCCCCAATCCATGCTGCCTTAGATGTTTCATACCCACTGATTCGCAGTGGATTTTTTACCTCAGAGCAGTTGGCATTCTCTAAACCATGAAGTTTGCTCCTAAGTCCTGAGTAGACTTTACAAATTATAATGGACACTTCAATATCTGGTCTCTCAGTCCCTTGAGATGGGACCTTGGACTTTCGACTCCCGGTCACTTGTTTCGCTTCTGCCTCTAAGGGTGAAGGTGCTTCCTCCCAATAACCAACCCCGCGTTTCTCAAGCTCTAGATGGCCTGTTGGCCATGAACTTGTGGCTGCATGCAGAGTGTCAAGGGGCTCTGAGAGCCTTGCTTGATTTAGAGTTCCCAGCCAGGGATAAGCTAGTGGAAAACCACCACCACCACACAAAAACAGAGACTCCTCAAATCATATACCAGAAAACTACCCACCTTTCCTGCCCAAGACTTAATTTTAAAGAGGTCTGGCCCCTAAATTCATTCACTCATTAAAAAAATTTGAATATCTGCTATGTGTCAAGTACTATTCTTGGCATTTAGAGTCATCCAAAAATCTCTGCCTTCATGGAGCTTATATTTGGATGGAAGAGAAAAACAATATATGAAATAACAATTAAACTACAAAAGTGTCAGAAAGTGAAAAGTGATTTAGAGAAAAAGTACATGGTAGAAAAGATGAAGGAGCCGATTATAATTTTCAGTATTGTAATTTGGGTAGGCTTTACTGACAGGTGAAATTTGAGCTTAGTTCTGGAGGAGGTGGGTAAGCGAGCCCTGTGGTTAATGGGAGGAAGATTGTTGGAGGATCATTGTCTTCAAAGACTTGGGACTGGGACTCTACTAGGGAAAATACTGAGGCTGCAGCAAGTATGGGCATGGGCAGATGTCAGAAAAGACTTCCTGTAGAGAGCGGAAATATGAGTTTGTTATTTTACGGCCACTTCACATTTACACTGCAGGTTCCTGAAATGCTGGATGGGGATTGGATGAGGGTGAAATGCCTGGTGCACAGATAAAAGTCGGGAGTGGAGGAAGTAAGCTGAGTTGGGGTCCCACCCCACTGCTTTGTGCTCTTTCTCTCTTTCAAGTTTGTTGTATAAGAGATACTCATGTGGTCAGTGAATCTCTATGAATCTGGGAAAAAAAGTCTCTACATGGTATGACACAAACTTAACCCTAGAGGCTCAGAAAAATAATTTTAAGGAATATTATGTAATAGGTATGCAAAACAGAATGTAAAATATCTCAATAATCTTTTATATTGATTGTGTGCTGAAATTAAAGTATTTGGGATAGATTGGGTTAATTAAAATATATTGAAATGAATTCTGCCAATTACTTTTTCTGTTCTTACTGTGGGTACCAGAAAATTAAAACTACTTTAGTGGCTCACTTTCATGACTCAGATTGTGCTTCTATTGTATGGCACTGTTCTTATGTTTAATTCTATGATTCATTTCAGGTTAGGTTTTGTATATGGTGTTTATGCTTTTACTTATCAATTTGTTCCAACAGTGTTGGTTGAAAAGGCTATCTTTACTTTTGTATCTGGGTAATAATAGCTTTGAAAAATGAGGCCTGCTTGCTCTTGCCAGTCCTCTGACTAATCTCAATTACTAGTATACTGTGAACTTCTTGCTCTTTCTGGAACACATAGACATGCTCCTGCCCTAGTGCATTTACACTGAAGGATCCCTCTGCTTTGAAAGAACTTCTCCTATTTCATAATTTTGGTCCTAATTTAAATTTATTGTGAATATTGATGATATGAACATTTTAATTTAAGTATTTTGGTGCATATAACTGGGCATACAATAACTAACACCATACTTGCATGCTAAGCTATAGTAGCTTATACTTTCCAATGTAGATGAACAAATTTAGACTTTCATAAGCCATGCATGATAATCCATTTGCTCATATTCTTGCCAACACTTGGAATTATTGGTGTGTTTTAGTTTACTTTCTGTAAATATATAATGGTATTTAATTGTGGGCTTCATTTGCATTTCCAAGATGACTAATGTAACTGAAAATATTTTTGTATAATTACTTCTCATTTAAGTATCACTTTCAGTGAAGTGCCTATTCAAGACTTTAGTTAGAATATGTGTCTTTTTATTCTTGATTCCCAAGTATTTACATATTCAGATTTAAGCTTTGAATTTAATAGTACTATAAACATCTCACACTGTATGGTTTGTCTTTTCGCTTCCTTAATATCTTATAGTTAGTAGAAGTTTCTGATATTAATGAAGTCCAATTTATCAATCATTTCCTTTTAAGTTATTGCTATGCAGACATTATTTATAAAATCTTTGGCTAACCCCAATGCCATTAGGATATTGAGCAATATTTTTTCCAGACTATTTTGCCATTCACATTTATATCTATAATCTAAATGAAAATCATTTTTGAAAGATAAATAGTGATTTTATATGGATATTTATTTGACAAAGCATTTATTTTATTAAAAGACTGTCCATGCCCCACTTCTCTTTGCTATTGTAATTTTTTTATAAATATAATGTCCAAATTCATGTGGACCTTTTAGTGGATTTTCTATTGTTTTTCATTAATCTCTTGGTCTATTCTTGAATCTATAGTATATTTGTGTCATTGTTGTCTCTTTATAATAATCTTGATACCATGTGTTGCAAGTCCTCTAAATTCATTCAAGGAGAAGAAAATTACAAACTCATTTTTATCATGAATATAGTGAAAAATTCTATGCAAATCATTAGCACTTTAAATTTAGCAAAATATTAAAAGGAAAATAGACCAGATTATTCTAGAAATTCAAAGTCATTTTAATGTTAAAAAGTTGATAACTGTAATGACCATATTTGCATAATAAAGTAAAAAATCATGTGGTCATTTCAATATAATCAGAAAAAAACTTTTGATAAAATGCAGTAATAATAGAAGTGGACCTTAAAAATGAACGGATAAAGAAAATGTATCATATATCCACAATGGAATATCATCAAACCTTGAAAAAAAAAGAAATCCTATTATTTGCAACAACATGGATGAACCTAGAAAACATTAATTGAAATAATCCAGGCAAAGGAAAACACGAACCATATGATCTCACTTTTATGAGAAATTTAAAGAAGTTGAATTCATGGAAACAGAGATTAGAATGGTGATTACCAGAGGGAGATGTGTGTGGAGAGATTGGAGAGATGTTGGTCAAAGGATATAAAATTTCAATTAGACAAAACAAATAAGTTCAGGAGATTTATTCTTCATCATGATGACCACTATGAACTATATGCTGTATGCTTGAAAATTGCATAGATGGTAGATTTACAGTGTTCTCACCACAAAAATAATTATAAATATGTGAAGTAATGTCTATGTTAATTAACATGATTTAGCTGTTCCACACATATACATATATTAAAACATTTATACCAAAAATATATACAATTTTTGTCAGTTAAAGATAAATGTGTTTTAAAGTAAAAAAGTTGGAACAAAAACATACATTGCATACTTGTAATAGAAGAGAATTTTTTTTTCTTTTTTATTAAATCATAGCTGCGTACATTAGTGCACTCCCATGGGGTACAATGTGCTGGCTTCATATACAATCTGAAATATTTTCATCAAACTGGTTAACATAGCCTTCATGGCCATGTTGCAATTTTGGATGAAATAGTTGTTATATCTAGACAACAGTAATGTAATTGCTATGTATGCTAAAAGTATTATGTGACAAGTTTTTCCAGAACTTTATAATGAGTAAATCGGCCTGGACTATAAATGGGTGAGCTCTTAGATCAAATTAAACATTGATAAAAGTGAGACATTCATACTTTTCGTGACTCATTATGATTAGACTTGCATCCAATTTGGAGGCACAAAACCAGAGAGAGAGAGAGATAAAGAGAGAGAGAGAAAGTAAATCAAAATCTCATCAAGCTTTTCGATTTAATTACTAGTTTTCAGAAAACAGTGGTACTGATAAACATGGTCAATGACATTATAAGTTTTCTAACACCTTCACTTAGCAATCAGCCAAATCCAAAATGCAGAAAATCTGATAAAGGGTAGGCATAAAAGTCCTACAGCAAATAGCCTTAAAATTGGGAACGAGACAAGGCAACCACTTAAGTCTAACCATAACCAACATAATCTCAAAGAACAATTTTTAATGGAATTTCCCCAAACTTTTAGTTACTATATATCACCAAGAAATGGAGCCAAAAAATACTGATTCATACGTTCAATAATGATACTCAAAATACCACTCTATACTTCTTATGCACTGAAAAATCTCAATGGAAATGCAATCTGAAAAGACACTACCCAAACCCTTCATCTTTCTCACTAGTTGAATATCAGTTTGCAAATAGGGACTGAACCCTCCAATTCTCTCTTTGATGCTGTCAAATATCTTTGCTGACTACCAGTCTATTGGTATATAATTCCTTTCATTTGAACAGCAACTTTTATTCCAACAAAGATGAAATCCAGAAGAGATTAGTGTACTTGGAAAACCTAGAGTTAATCACAAAATCTATTCCTCTTCCCCACCAAATCGCAAACACCATAAAGTATAAAAATGCTTGAAGAAAAATGGACACTGAAATTCTTTTAGAGAATAGGGACCATGATATTTAAATTGCTTGAAATATAATTTTTCTCCTGTATATTCTGCTGAAATACTAAATATACACATAAATATGTCATAGATATATGACAAAACAAGGACTTTTACAGCTTCATAGTAATAAAATAGGTAAGGTTTGAAATAGAAGAAGAAGAGTCAATTGTATATATTTTAATTGAAAGATAGCAGACATTTTATTATAACTTCGAGCAGTTCATTATCTTTGGGAAAAAGTGAATAATATATTCACTGCCTAAATATATCTGGAAATGGCAAATATATTTCACCATTAATAAAATGACCTATTATATTACAGTTTTTGAGAGAGGAGGCTTTTTCATATTTTTCTATGGTATGTTCACCCAAATGAATAGATAGTCCATTCTGTATTCCCTATGTTAATACCACAATCTACTCTAAAAGGATGAAAAAATAAGTGATAAAGATAGTAGGAATGTTATTTCAGCTGTTTGTGCTATTTTCACAGTACATGCAAGCACTTTTAGTTGTGTCAAATTCAGGCACCTTTACCTAGAGGTAGGCCTTTTTCCAGCAACCATTACACAGTAGTGTGGAATCTCTAAAATAGGATATTGGGGACATCTATACTGTGTACAAAGAGAAGCTCAGAAACCACTGGATTTCTTGCTTTTTAGTTTGGAGACAAGTTTCTGTTTTCCACTTGGCCTGCTGAGAATAGCTATTGTTATACAAATATAGATGATTGAGCACCAAAAATAAAACACATACTCATTGGATCAGATGACAAGGTGTTTTTAGGTCAAAGGCCATACTGGAAGATGTATGCATTCTCCAAAAGTCAACTATGAAGAAAAACCTCTGTGGAATAAGGTATAGAGTTAAAGAAATTGTGCTAAAAGAGGCTGCTAGCAGGATTAGTTAAATGCATTCTAAGTAGAGTAAAGCCTTTGTGATGACAGGAGGTATTCTTGAATCTTCTCATTGCTGCAGCACTAGTTGCAAAAAACACCAAGGCCAAATCTTAGGAGCCTGGTTATCCTGTATTTAGCAGAGGCATTGCTTGGAGCTTTCTGAATGTACATTCCTTTTTCTCCGAACAGTGTACATGACCATAGCATGCTCACTCAGAGCATGGCTCACTAAGAGTGTATCATTCTAATATTGACTAAAATAAGATCAGATATAAAAGAGCTATACTTGTAAGATTCACAAAAAAAGAATATGCAAAGAGAAATGAAGTTTCCTCTTGATTATTTATGAGTGTTTCTACTCCTGTGGCATAATATAGTCATTTCAAGCAGTCATCTTCCTGATTCTTAAACAGGTCACAGGGTTATTCTCTTAATCATTAGTTTCAATGTGCTATGTGATAAAAAATTGTATTTGGTTATTAATTTTAGAACTTCATTAGAAAAGACAATGTATATTAACAAAAATATGTTGTTTCACCAAAATCTATGAGTGATTTCACTAAAATCCTCATTATTTCTGGGTGAGAATAATCAATATTTTGCTTTCTATGAAGTACACAGTTAATAATTGTCACAACCAGCCACTGTTATTTGTTTGGAGGAATGATGGCAGCTGGCAGTAGGGATCCTGGGAGTGTGGAACATGAGTAGCAAAAGGACTGCATTCTTCTAAGCCATGTTCCACCTTTGCTCTTGTTCTCTTCCCAATAGCTTCTTCACTGCTCCCTTCACATCCTTATTTCTCAAAGTGTAGATGAGGGGATTGAGCATTGGAGTTATGAGTCCATAGAAGAGTGCAAGAAGCTTGCCCTTCAATTTGGCTGAGTTGCTCTTGGGTGCCATATATGCATAGCCACTAATGGCAGAACCATAGAACATAATGACCACCAGCAGATGAGACCCACATGTGTTGAAGGCCTTCTTGCGACCCTCAGAAGATTGGATTCTTACTACCGCTCTGACAATGTTGATGTAAGAGAAAAGAATTAATCCAACTGGGATAACCTTTATGACCACGACAGCTGCATACATCTCCACTTCATTGATCCTAGTGTCAACACATGATAACTGAAGCATGGCAGGTACCTCACAGAAGAAATTCTCTACCCGGTATTGACCACAGCGAGGTAACAAGAAAGTCAACACGGTCTGCACCAAGGAGTTGCTGAAACCTGTTATCCAAGCCACTGCGGCCAGTTTTTGGCATAGCCGAGAGTGCATGATAACTGTATAATGGAGAGGCTGGCAAATAGCTACATAACGATCAAAGGCCATTACAGAGAGAAGTATACATTCGGTGGATCCTAGACCAAGGAAGATGAAAAGTTGAGCT
>CAUYRH010054537.1:0-52688 GCA_963574655.1 Perodicticus potto
TTTAGTAAAAGAAAATGCCCTGAAGGCTATGTTAATCAGTTTGATGAAAATAGTTCAGATTGTATATGAAACCAGCACATTGTACCCCTTGATTGCACTATTGTACACAGCTATGATTTAATAATAAAGACAATAAAAAAATAAAAAATAATAAAAAAAATTTTTAAAAAAGCAAGTCATTAAACAAGTCACTATTTAAAAAAAAATAAGAAGTTAACTGATGACTCCATACTGAGCCTCAGAGTTAAAACATTCTATAATAGACATACTCTTATTTGACAATGTGAATGTTACTTTCTTTGCATTATTATTATTCATATTGCTTAATATTTTGGTGCAGTAATCGTCTGATTTCTTTTCTGAATGTATTCATCTTCATTCATTCTTTACGAGGTTTATGTTTCTAGTCCTTATCTTAAACATTGCTATTGTTATTAAATTTTAAGCCTTTTTAATTCTGTGAAGGCAAAAAGTGGAAACCTAATAAACACATGTATATGTAAAAGTAAAAAAAAAAAGCAAGTCACTAAGTCCCTACATCTAGTCCTCACTCATGCGAGGGGATTGCACAAGAGCATGAATTTCAGGAGACAGGGGTTCCCCGAGGGCCATCTTGGAAGTTGCCTAAGGAGCAAGAAATAGATTGATTTTCTACTTTTGTTCACTGATACGTTTTGCTTTATCTCAATAAAGCAAACTTGTCTCCTGGAACAAAAACTCCAGGAAGATGGAACTTTATCTCATTTGATCACCCTGTGGTCACTCTGGGACCTACAAAACTGTGTGTCAGGAGGCCATATGGTGCACAGCAAATCAATATCTGTTGAATGAATGCATCGATCCCAGTGCTTGAAGGCAAGGGAAGACTCAGTAGAGAGTTCCTCAGTCCTTCTATATATCTTGTTTTGCTTCTTAGTAGTTATTGTTTATGGCTTAAACCAAGCAGATCCAAGGAGAATGGGATTTTAAATTTGTTCTGTTATTAGACTTTTTAAATTTGTTCTGGGACACCCTGTATTTATGATTCTTATTATTTTTGACAGAGTCTCACTTTGTTGCCCTGGGTAGAGTGCTGTGAGGTCATAGCTCACAGCAACCTCAAACTCTTGGGCTCAAGTGATCATCTTGTCTCAATCTCCTGAGTAGCTGGGACTACAGCCGCCCACCCCAACGCCTGGCTATTGTTTAGAGATAGGGTTTCACTCTTGCTCGGGCTGGTCTCGTGCTCTTGATCTCAAGCAACTCGCCTGCCTCGGCCTCCCGGAGTGCTAGGATTACAGGCGTGAGCCACCCTGGTTGGCCCTGAACTTTAAAATACATTTTCCCCCCTCAGGGAAAATTAATATTCTTGGTGCTTTAACGCTTCAGATAAGTAAGAGATCAAAAGTGTTTGTTTAATGGGCAACAAGCACATGAAAAAATGCTCAATATCACTAGCCATTAGGGAAATGCAAATAAAAACCACAATGAACTATCACTTCACATCCATTAGAATGGCTATTATTTAACAAAAAAAAAGGGGGAAAGAAAGAAAACCCTGGAATATAGCAAATATTGCTGAGGATGTGAAAGAATTAGAGCCCAGTGCATTGCTGATGGGAATGTAGAAAGGCACACTTGTTGTGGAAAACAGTCTGGTGGATCCTCAAAAAGTTAAAAATAGAATCCCCATATGATCCAGCGGTTCCATTCTCAGGCACATACCCAAAGTAGTTGAAAGCAGGAACTCAAAACAGATATTTGTACTCCAGTGTTCACAGCAGCAATATTCACAACAGCCGGCAGAAGGAAACAACCCAAGTGCCTGTCAGCAAATGATTGGATGAACGATATAGGATTGGGTGAACATACAGAACAGAATATAGGTTGTCCCCAAGTCCCCATACTCAGGGAAAATAGGAAATTGTAGCTAAATGTACCTTTATTTACAGAATCTTCATTACGAAATTCTACAAGAGGCAGGTGGATGGCTTGAGATCAGGAGTTCAAGACCAGCCAGAGCAAGACCAAGACTTTGTCTCTAAAAAGTAGCCAGAACCTAGTCCTAGCTACTCTGTAGTACCAGCTACCCATGAGACTGAGACAAGAGGATCACTTGAGCCCAAGAGTCGAGGGTTGCTGTGAGCTATGACACCTCAGTGCTCTACCCAGGGCCACTCTAGCCTCATAGGTGGCCAAAGACCTCATGGCAACTTCAAAGTACAACTCTTCTAGCCGAGTCACTGCTGAAAAAAAAGAAAAGAGAAGAAAGACTCACAAAAGGGAAAACAAGACAGACACTTGACCATGAGTTGGAAGGGACTGTAGCTACCTTCCTCGTTTTTCCAAGGATAGGATTGAAAAAGCAGTCATCTTGGGAATAAAGCATTCATCCCTGAAACTGACAAAGGGGAGGGAGTTTGGGGAGGGGAGTGAGAGCAAAGGGAGAGGCCTCCATGCAAATAAGAAAATGTCAATAATAAAATGTTCTCCCTAGCTATTGTCTAAATGGCAAATGCAAAAGATCTAGGGATAAGACAAAGCCCTGAAGGGGTTAGAGGAAATCGGTGCTGATGTTTTCCATTAAAGGAGCAGGAGTATTGGCAACCACTGAACCTGTATAGAATGTATTTCATGGTTCCACTGGGTTTTGAAATAGGAGAACCTAATTCACACCTGCTACCAAGACAGTGAATTGGGTTCCACCTGTTAGGGGTGTCCTGAGGGACTTCCCAAAGGAGCTTGAGTTTATCAGATTAGCGAGCTAAGTGTGGCCAGAGGGAATCTAGTCTGGCTCAAGGTCACCCCGCTACTTAGCAGAATTGTAGGACTAGAACTCAGTTATGTTTTCTCTGAGCCCCAGCTGTCACTTCCTGGCTCTGTGCCTCTCTGAGCCTCATTTTCAGCATCCATAAAACATGGATGGTAGCAACATCCACACCAAAGGATTGTTGCAGAGTTAAATGAGTTAATACGTGCTTAGAACAGCACCTGGTGTACAGAGAGTATGAAATGCGTGCTAGCTAACATTAGCTATTATTCCCTTTAGGCGTCAAATCATTAAAAATCAAAAAGGCTGACGTGGACTCTTCTCACGACACATGGTTTTAAAACAACCAATAGGGCTGCAAATGGCAGATAGCAGTGGTGCTCTGAGTCCAATTTGGCCCCTAATCAGGCTGCTAGATTACCATGAGCCCGAAACTGCCCTGGCTTTGTGGGTCCCCTCCAGTTATGGGGGGCAGTTGGAGACTTTGGGGAAATATCTGGGCCAGATCCTGGCGGCCAGGTGGGCTCCAGGAGAGAGGTGAAACTATGCCTTTTGAAACTACACCTTTATTTATTTATTTTTGAGCTGGAGTCTCACTCTGTTGTCCAGGCTAGAGAGCAGTGGTGTCATCATAGCTCACAGCCACATTTATCTCCTGTGCATAAGCCATTCTCCTGCCTCAGCCTCCCAAGTAGCTGGGACTACAGGTGCCCACCACTATTTTTGGCTAGTTTTTCTATTTTTATTAGAGACAGAGTCTCACTCTTGCTTGGGCTGGGCTTGAACTCCTGAACTCATGTGATCCTCCAGCCTCAGCCTCCCAGAGTGCTGGGATTACAGTTGTGAGCCACTGTGCTGGTCTGAAACTACACCTTCAGATCAGACATTGCATTCATATTAACAAAAGCACTGGGCCAAGAGCTAAAATTTTGGTCTGGTTTCAGTTATTATACTTTACTGCCTGTGAATAGGTTTTATTCTTTCTTAAAAGTGAGATTTAAATGGAGGTGGAGGATAGAGGGAATTGGGCTGGGATGGCTTTTGAAATGAGGAGAAAAAAGGCTCAGAAATCAATAGCAGATGTGTTGGGAGTTGGTAACTTCTCCATAGTTCAGCCTAACGTAGGATCTGCTGGAAACCAGAATAATTGCGTCTCGGCCTTTTGGTCAAGATCAAGGTGGAAACCAAAATAGTATATAATCAGGTGACAGTCATCTATAGCCTCTTTGAATTCTATCACAGCCATGAGCGAGTCATTTCTACACATTGTGGGCCTGGTATCTTCTGTAAATGCTACTCTCCCAAACCAAATCTCCACTTGAAAAATTTATCCTTCTCTCTTTACTCTCTGCCTCTGGTCACTTATCAAATGAAATAATTCAAGGGAAAGAGTTCTAGGACGTGTAGAGCACTATAAAAACATTTTGGTACTACTACAGTGAAAATCAACATTTTCCATAATGGGTATGTACAGAGTCTGGCAACTAAGTTCACAAACATGCCACCATGTATTTACTACGGGCAGCACCATACAAACAATTTGATAAGTTTTCATAACCTTGGTATATCAGCATCTCGCAGTGGTGTTTATGTCGACATGAGTGGTGTCTCGCTGAGTGGTGTTCATTATTGTGGCTGTGTGTTTTTTTTGTGTGTGGTACCGTGACAGCTCTGATGGGCATTCCAGAAGAAGAGTTGTAAAATTGCATTGAAGGTTGGACTAGGCACTGGCATTGGTCCATACCTTCCCAAAGGGAGTACCTTGAAGGTGATTGTAGTGATATTCAGCAGAGAGGTATGCAGCACTTTTTCTAGGATGAGTGCATGAACTTAATTGTCAGAACTCATATGCGGTCTATTGAATCACAGAGGTATTTACTGCAAGGATGAGGAATGAAATAGCCATGGATGTGGGGCAGTGGCAGGAAGCTGCAGTGGTGGCCATGGATGGGGTATGGGAACAAAGAAGAAATCTAGGCAGGTGGCTACATTGCTTTTGGCAGAAACTCTGTGACATTTTAATATCCTCACTAATGAGTCAATGAATGAATGAAAGGATGTGTTCTTTAAATTTAAACTGCTGCTAATCTGACCAAGGTTGGTGGGAGTGTGCAGAGTCAGGGTGACCCAGAAGAAGAGAAACAAGGTAGCCTCCTAAGTCAGGTAAGCCTGCCTAGTACTACCCCTTGGACAAGTTGCTTACCCTCTGTGTGTAGCTCTTTTAAGTTATCTCAGAGGGTTAAATGAGAAAAAAAAAATACGCAAAGCAGCAGGCACAATTCCTCAGTGAGTGGTTATCACCACTGCTATTTCTTTTGAGGGAGAGTTTATGTATGATCTCAACACAACTCAGCTTTCAAGCAATTCCAAATAGAAACTATTCTCTCTAGGAAGAAATCTCAACTTCTGATTTATTTTACTTTTTTCCCATTCTTAAGTGTGGAAGCTCTGATAGGTAGGAATTTTTCTGTGTGAATACTTTTGGATCCATTTGGCACGAGAAAAGTTCTGACAGCGGCTGTGGGTCTTGTCCCGCACAAAGGCGCAGCGGCAGCCGTGCTTTCCCTGATAAAAAGCAAGAAACGTGGCGCATTCCATTAAAGGAAAAAGGCATTAACTTTCCTCCCAGCCTGGTTACTCGGGACATTAATCAGCCCATAAAAATGAGATTAAGTCAAGTCTCAATTTAGCTCTGCAGCTCACCTTTAAAATGTAACCGCTCTTTGTGTTTTAATAATGGGCGATCGCATTTTAGATGTAATGAAAGAGCATGGATATTTTCCCACAAATTTTCATGGGGATTCGTGACTACAGATGGAACCCTCCCTGAAGACATAATGAACAATTCTTCAATCTGGGGAATAGCTTTGGAGAAGCCGTTCCCACCAGGGGCATATGAAGTGAGTTTCCTAAAAGCTGTAGAAATGAGAGACTGAAGCAACTTCTCAACATAGAGTCATTTATTTTACCCTTTGTTACCTAATGAATATCGCTCTATTATCATGAGTCTGCCAGCTTGCAACTCTGCTCTTGCACTGCGTACCCCAAGGCAAACAGATGGATTTTTAAATTTTTCCCTCTTTAAGTCTTCCTAGAGTGCAAAGGCTTCGTTAAAATGTGAAGCCTGAAATTAGCCCAAGTTCTAAAGCATAAAGCTCCTTGGCTATGAAGGAGCTGCCCTAATTCTGTCCTGCAGGTTTGCTTGCTTTCATTTTTTATTTCTCCTTTTTTTTTTAGGGTACAATGCTGAAGGGACTTCATGGGTCCTTCCAGGCCAGAGTGTCCACTACTCCCAGCGACAGAGAAAAATAAAGGTTGTAGTGCATTTCCCAAGAAACTACATTTATTCAGTTTTATACGACCGATCTTTACTCCTCTGAGATTTTGGTTTTCTTCCTTTTTGGTGTAAAATATCTTCTTTTATTAGGTGATGGTTTTTATAAGTATCTTTTTTTTTTTTTTTTTTTGCAGTTTTTGGCCGGAGCTGGGTTTGAACCTGCCACCTCCGGTATATGGGGCCAGCACCTTACTCATTGAGCCCTAGGCGCCACCCCATATAAGTATCTTTTTGAGATAAAACATTTTCCAAAAAACTTTGCTATAAAACTCAAGAGTCTGGGAACCAGTGGTTTTGTGTAATCCTTTCATTTTGCACAGTCTACGGGCGAGGCTACAGTGCTTCCCCAAGTCCGTTAGCTAAGAGGAGGAGCTTTAGGACAAAGCTTTGCTGAAAGACGTCTTGGAGGCAATCTCAGTGTACCTGTGAGTAATGCCATTGGAGGAAACCAATCCGCGTGCACCTACGTATGTTTCCCTGATTCCAGTGGCTGTTTCTGTCATTGGGGAGCAGAGAAAGAGAATAAAGGGAAGGATGACAGCAGCTTGTGGCTGGGTTGGCTTTAACGCTTGATGATGATACCAAGAGGTTGACTATTAATAAAGCTTCTCTGCAAAAGCTGAGGGAGTCCCTCTCCATTAAAATAGCAGTTCTCCTGGCTCGGCGCCTGTGGCTCAAGCGGCTAAGGCACCAGCCACATACACCTGAGCTGGTGGGTTCGAATCCAGCCCAGGCCCGCCAAACAACAATGACAGCTGCAACACCCCCCCCCCCCCACCCCGCCAAGAAAAAGCCGGGCGTTGTGGCGGGCACCCGTAGTCCCAGCTACTTGGGAGGCAGAGGCAGGAGAATCGCTTGAGCCCAGGAGTTGGAGGTTGCTGTGAATAGTGATGCTACAGCAGTTTACCCAGGGCGACAGCTTGAGGCTCTGTCTCAAGAAAAAAAAAACAAAAAACAGCAGTTCTCCCAAAGCAGACCCTTTTTGGAGGTGCGTGTGTCTAAAATAAGGATTTTAAATTCACCCTACAGGTGCTGGCTTTCAGTTCTCTTTATGGATCATAAATGATATGGCTTAGGGTGATATCAAAGGGGAAACTTACAAACTCTAAAATCTCTAGAGGATGCCTAGAAATCACTCCAACCTGAGCAGGTCCAGTAGGAAGAAATTCCATGCAATAGATCTTCCTGGGCTGGGTGCCGTGGCTCACACCTGTAATCCTAGCACTCTGGGAAGCCAAGGTGGGTAGGAGTTTGAGATCAGCCTGAGCAAGATGAGTCTTTACTAAAAACACAGAAAACTAGCGGGGCATCATGGCAGGCACCTATAATCCTAGCTATTCAGAGGCTGAGGCAAAAGGATCCCTGAGCCCAGGAGTTAGAGTTTGCTGTGAGCTATGATGATACCATGGCACTCTACCTAGGGTACACAGTGAGACACTGTCTGAAAAAAACCACAGAAAACCAAACAAACAAGAAAAAGATATTTCTCAGTAGATTAAAAACATTCTTTTCTTATAACATTAACATGTGAGCAAAATTAGAAATTACAGCTAAATAAGAACTTTTTTTTCCCTTTTTTATTAAATGATAGCTGTGTACATTAGTGCAATCATGGGGTACAATGTGCTGGTTTCATATACAATCTGAAATATTTTTATCAAACTGGTTAACATAGCCTTCATGGCATTTCTTATTGTGGTAAGATTTATATTTGCATTTAGTAAGTTTCACCTATACCCTTCTAAGATGCATCATAGGTAAATAAGAACATTTTAAAGCCACAGTAGGCTTGGTGCCTGTAGCAGAGTGGTTATGGCGCCAGCCACATACACTGAGGGTGGCGTGTTCGAACCCAGCCCAGGCCAACTAAACAACTGCAACAACAACACAATAATAGCTGGGCATTGTGGCGGGCACCTGTAGTCCCAGCTACTTGGGAGGCTGAAGCAAGAGAATCACTTAAGCCCAAGAGTTTGAGGTTGCTGTGAGCTGTGACGCCACAGCACTCTACCAAGAGTGACATAGTGAGACTATGTCTATAATAATAATAATGATAATAATAATAATAATAATAATAATAATAATAATGCCACAGTAATCCCAGCAAATCCCAGAAATAATCTCAAGACCACAGTTCTGTTTTTTTTTTTTTAAGAGACCAGGTGTTGCTCTGTAGCCCAGGCTAGAGGGCAGTGGTGTAATCATTCCTCATTCCTCACTCCATCTCAAACTCCTGGGCTTCAATGATCCTCTCTCACCTCACCCTTCCAAGGAGCTAGGACTATAGGTGCTTGCCATCACACCCAGCTGATTTTTAAAATTTTTTATAGAGATGGGGGTCTTGCTATATTGCTCAGGCTGATCTTAAATTCCTGGCCTCAGGTAAACCCCAAGCCTGGACCTCCCAGAGTGCTGGGATTACAGGTGTGAGCCACCACACCTAGCCAGTGTTAACACCGTAATAGTTATTCATTTATATCATTTTTTTAGTGCATACACAGACACACACCTACTTAGGAAAATAAGTGTGAAAAGGTTACACACTATGCATGCTATTTTGATAAGCCTTTTCTTTTCAGGGATGGTTTCTTTTCCTTTCCTTCCTTCCTTCTTTCTTTTCTCTTTCTTTCTTCTTTTCTTTTTTCTTCCCTCCCTCCCTCCCTTTCTTCATTCCTTTCTTTTTTCTTTCCTCTTTCTTTCTTCCTTCTTCCTTCCTTCCTTCCTTCCTTCCTTCCTTCCTTCCTTCCTTCCTTCCTTCCTTTCTTTTTAGATAGAGTCTCACTCTGTCCCCCTGGGTACTATAGGACCTAGTACTGTGGCATCATAGCTCATATCAACCTCAAATTCTTGGGCTCAAGCGATCCTCCTACCTCAGCCTCCCCTGTAGCTAGGACTACAGGTGCCCACCACTATGCCTGGATAGTTTTTCTATTTTTAGTAGAGGTGGGGTCTCGCTCTTGCTCAGGCTGGTCTTACACTCCTGAGCTAAAGCAATCCACCTGCCTCTGCCTCCCAGAGTGCTAGGATTAGAGCCTGAGCTGTGGGCATCCAGCCGATGACTGTGATGCAAGTTTCTTTTGTACCTGGAGGAAGCTCTCTAATGCCTGGTGCCTGTCCAGGGGAGGTGGCAATAACACTTATTTGCTGCTGTTCAGGCTAACATAGCCTGTTTCTCCCAAGACAGTCCTAGCCTCAACATCAAGACTGCTGGACCAGTCATCTCCCACTGGTTTATTCCAGATAGAAGGCTATTTTTTGTTTTAAAGGAATGCTCCTTAGAAAGGTCATCAAAAGGCCATCAAATCTCGTATTTATTTACTGTTTTTGAAGACCGTTTCCTGTTCATGGGTACGGGACTCCAAAAGAGAGCAAGACACTCCCCCAAAGAAGGACTGACATTGGCAAAGTGGGTGGAAGGGAAAGAGTGCTTTCTTCTTTAAGGGCTGGGAGCAGAATTTAATCTTTTACAGTTCCCAAAGTTTTCGTTTTGTTTTGTTTTAATTTTATTTTATGGAGCTGAAATCCTTCCGAAATGGTCCAAGATCCAAATAATGCTCTTATCTGTAGTTTTCTTTGGAAACCATTCAGCGGCAGATATACATGTCCAGACACGTATCCAGCCTTGTCACAGGAGCTGTATGTGGGGAAGCTCTTGCCAGTGGCTAACACAGGCTTCTCCCCCGGCTCCTCGTTTATTCTTCAAATTGGATTTTTTTTTTTTTTATTCCCGAACGTGACCTTAAAAACGCCGAGTTCTGGGGCGCCAACTCAAATCTGACATATTTTGAACAGAGCACACCCCGATTCTCTTTGATCATTCTTTATCTTTCCAGTGAAGGTGGGGACTCCAGTAAAAAATACCAGAAAATAGACTCCAAGCCATCGTCTGTACTCAGCGGCCAAGATAGAGTTTCACGGAGCCCACTTATCTGAGCAGGGTGCGTCTAATTGAAGCATTTAGCCTTTGGGATGGGCTTGTACTTAACAGCATCCAAATGGTTGTTCTTTCCAGTTTTATTAAGAGAGCCGGATCCTTCTCATAAGTTTTCCATTAATGGGATTATAAATTGATATAATTTTAAGGCCAAGAATGCAGAACTGGTATGTGGTAAACATAAACATGTGTTTGGTGTTAGATGTAAACTAGTGTAGCCAAAGTGGGCAAGTGTTGTAAACTTCAAACATAAAACAGATGTAAGGTAATTAGAGGCATGAGAGTGATGACAACAGCAGTGAACTGTAGCAATAAATGGATTGTTAGTTTAGGCAGGAATCACTGTGGCCCTGGTGGATTTATCACGTTTCTAGCTGCTGTATGAACTTGATGTTACCCTTCTCTTTGAGAACACAAGAATTGCTTTTTTTCTCTTTTCTTTCCTTTAAATCGAAGCACAGGAAGTACAACTTGCAAGCATGCAAACTATAGGACTCATTTTTCTCGGCCTGGAAAAGTGGATCAGAATTGCCTGTAGTATATGGATACATTCGTCAGTGAGCAGTTTTTACACTTTATTTCCACTTATTCTGGACTCCTGGAAGCAAATGCTTAGACCACCTCTACAGGAGTTCACCTGAATTGTAGACAAAGGCCACACCCTCGTCTCCTCCCAGTAAATTGGGAGGATATTTACTCTGTGTGCAGGTGACAACGGCATACTTTAAGGAGTACTTTTTAGCCTTGCAGCAAATTTTATGGTAGAGTAAAGCTAAACTTGAAAGAAACCCTTCCTGTGTTTTTCTGATGTCCAGAATGTAAAATGTTGAGCCCAAGTCTTAGATTTGGAGGGGAAGGAGCTATGGGATTTTTCTCCTGTGGTCCAAAGAGCAACACTTTTTGATCTAGCTCTTTAGGATCAAAAAATCACTACTGTACTGTGTGACAAAGTATGACAGAGCCAGGGGAACATATTAACAAGTTGCTTTTGAGTTAGCAGGACCCAAATCGAACCAACTCTTATGCCCTTAGTGTGTGCTAAATTCAAGTTTTAAAAACATACTCTATCAAAGCTGATCATGAACTTAATTCATTTTTGCATCGATGGATGTAAACATGTGTCCTTTGACTAGATGTTAAGTTTTTGAATGCACCTAAGGAAGATGGCTATCTGGCAATGAAGATGAAATCTGGACGTGCTAAGGAGGAAGAACATGATGGATAATAATAACTTGCTATTGGCAGGACAAAAAGGCCGAAGCCAAGAAAGGCATCGCAATGGTTTGAATGTGTTTCCCAAAGTTCACGTGCTGGAAACTTGGTCCTCAATGCTGTTGTGCCGGGAGGTGGGGCCTATGACAGCTGCCTGGATCCTGGGAGTACCACTGTCCTGAATGGGTTAATGCTGTTTTAGTGCAGGTGTGGGTTCCTTATAAAAGGATGCCCACACTACTCTCTTGTACTCTTCTGCCTTCCTCCTTGAGATGATGCAGCAAGGAGACCTTCCCAGATGTAGAGCCTTGCCCTTGGACTTCCCTACCTCCAGAACCATGAGAAAATAAATTTCTGTTCACTATGAATTTGCCAGTCTCAGGGATTCTACTATAGCAACACAAAATGGACCAAAACAGGCATGGAGTTAAATGTACTTTTTGAGGCTGGGTGTGGTGGTTCATACCTGGAATCCTATTGCTTGGAGTGGCCAAAGCAGGAATATCACTTGAGGCCAGGTGATGGAGATAGTCTGAGCAAGGATGAGACTCTGTGTCTACTAAAAATAGAGAAATTAGCCAGGTGTGGTTATGTACTCCTGTAGTCCCCTCTACTCTGGAGGCTGGGGCAAGAAGATCACTTGAACCCAGGAGTTGAAGGTTGCAGTGAGCTGTGATGATTTTACTGCACTCTAGCCTGGGGTGACAGAGCAACAGAGTAAGACTCTGTCTCAAAAAGAAGTTATTTCCTCTGCTGCTTCTTCACTCCTGTCCAGGGATTTTAGAGATCCTGTTTTTAGCTCTGTCACTGTACCTCTTGCACTGTATTGTCATGGTCTGTTTGCACGTCCACTCCTGCAATTGAACTCTGAGGTCCTTGAGGCCAGGAACAGTGTCACATTGTGTCCTCAACTTCCAACATCATAGCCAGGCAGACTGGATGCCCAAGAAAAGTTCTTTCAATTAATACATCAAGGATACTGGATGAGCTACTTCCAGTCTACATTCTTGAATGGAGGATTGGGGGCCGCTGAACTCTAGCAATAACACAGAACCTCTGTTTTGTCTTCTGTGCCAGGAGATGGTCAAGGCACAGAGCCGCACCCGGTCACTGTGAGACACAGGTTATTTGGGGTAAATCTCTTTCAAGGCTTTCTTGGAATGTGGAGGAAGGAAAAATCCTGAAATCACTGTGTTCACGTGTTCATGATGCATAGGATGGAAAGTCATGGTTCTCATTCCATTGTGCTGAAGTCAGATGATACCTGGTATATGCAAAAGGGCTTTCTTCCTTCCCCTTCTCCTTCCTTCCTTCCTTCTTCCCTTCCTTTCCCTTCCCTCTCTTTCTTTCCTCCCTCCTTCCCTCCCTCCCTCCCTTCCTTCCTTCTTTCTTTCTTCGTCTCTTCTCTCTCTCTCTCTCTTTTTCTTTCTTTCTCTCTCACTCTGTGTAGAGTGCCGTGGCATCATAGCTCACAACAACCTCAAACTCCTGAGCTCAAGTGATCCTCCTGCCTCAGCCTCCGAGTAGCTGGGACTACAGGTGCCGACCACAAGGCCTGGCTAATTTTTCTATTTTTGGCACAAATGGGGTCTCACTCTTGGTTAAGGTCTTAAACTCCTGAGCTCCAGTGATCCATCTGCCTCAGCCTCCCAGGGTACTAGGATTATAGGCATGAGCCACCATCTCCCACCCATGAAAGAGCTTTCTAAACTACTAAGGACCAGATAACTTTAAAGTATCATGCCATCTATGTGCCTGTCTTCCCATTTAATGGTGGATTTTAGAAAGCCTAGAACAATTTCTTAAACTTCTTTGTATCATCTTTAAAGTGGAAGACATAATTGATGATCAATACTCATATATTGAATAAATAGGTCCTTGCCTTTGCCATTATAATTTCCCATTGTTTTGCCAACATGACACACCAGGGCAACCCCAAATACATTTTGCTCCCCACTCTCACCCTTTCTGCATTTGTCTCCATGTAAGTCACTGGATTAATAGAATTTCACTTATAAAACACTGCGGTAGATGTGACTTGTGGTGAATATTTATAGTCGAGAAGCCTTTGGACCATTATATCCCACCTCCCCACATCAATCTAAAAAATTATCATTAGTCAATTCAAAAATAAGTATACTGATTTGAAGTTATCCTTCTTTTTTTTTTTATTTCTGGGTATGTTACAGTTCCTTGGATTAAAAAACATGGTGAATAGTGCCTTCTATTGGCCCTCAATATGTATTTGTTGCTTTGTTTTGGTTTTTATTAATGTACATGATCACATTTCTACTGAATATAAAGAGCAAGCTATAGGGACACATGAAGATGAATAGATATGGTGTCGTTATAAAGGAGCTTAAGATGCAATTTTGGAGGTAAAACATACACATAAAACCTAACTTACAGTAAAAATCTATGTATACTTTAACAGAGGTATACATCTACCTTTAAACTGTGAGGCGTGTTACCTTCTCTGTGATTTCAGAAAAGAGATTCTCTTTGAAGGGAGATGATAATCCTTGGGTCCTAACAACAACAGGGTTGTTTGCACGAGGTTTATTTACAGATGTACAACATTATCTATATATTTATATGCAGAAGATAAGAAAGAGGAAGTGAGAGAGGAGAGAAAGGAATGTTTTGATTAAATAATAGGCTGCTGGAGTCACATTTCCTGAGTTGAATTCCCACTTGGGTTTCTCATTGTGTGACCTTGGGCACATCCTTTGATCTCGCTAACCCTCGGTTTTCTGTGAAATGTGAACAAGGACAGAGTCATCTTCATAGAGTTATTATAAATATGGAATGAGATAGTGAAAGAGAGGCTGTGGCCACGGGACTCACAGGCATTGAGTTTTAAACATTACTGTCTAATATTTGCTGAGCACTTACCTAGTCAGGCAACGTTCAGGGTTCTAGCATCACTTTTATTGCTATTTAGTATCATTTCACTCACTCCTCCCAGCACAACCGTGTAGGTCCTGGGCTTGTTTCACAGACGAGCTATCAGTATATTTCTTCCCATATGGTTCTTTGCAGTGTCCGCTGTGTGAGTAGCTGCTCATGAAATCACTCGGTTGTTCATTACCGGGCTTGTAATGTACCGGTAATGAAATGAGTGAATGTATCTAAAGTACCAAGAACAAAACTACAGGCACTGTGAAGC
This sequence comes from Perodicticus potto, assembly GCA_963574655.1. Taxonomy (NCBI): domain Eukaryota; kingdom Metazoa; phylum Chordata; class Mammalia; order Primates; family Lorisidae; genus Perodicticus; species Perodicticus potto. Next base: position 14,402 of record CAUYRH010054537.1, read on the forward strand.
GAGTGGGGCATCCATGTTCATTTTAAAAGCCTGGTGCCTTCCCAAGGGCAGAGGAAGGGGGTCAAGTTTGGGGTAGGCTCTGGGTCTGGGGAAGGATCTGCTATTGTTGTCTAATGACAGTTTTCCAGAGTCAGGGACACAGTGCTGGGAAGTGTCACCTCCCTTGTAATTAACTGTTTGCCTGCTGAGCTGAGGGTGGCTTTGAAAGACACCCAGGTGACAGTGGGGTGCCTGTGGTCCCAGACTGTGGAATTACACGGAGTCAAGAGCTAAATAGCTTCTCCCATCTACTCATTTTCTCTTAAATTACATGTGATTAGGAATATAATTACCACTCCTTATGCTTCTCCCCCAAAACACTATTTTTCTTTCCTCGCTGAGAGCTTTGATAGGGAACAAACCAGGGTTGTGCTCAGGGGTGGGAAAGGCTGAGGATGGGGAAGAGAAGAGAAGCCAGGCGGCCGGTGACAGGCAGGATAGAACCCCCCCTTTGAGGCACTGGTGAGCTTGGAAGTTCAAAAACAAAAAAAATCCAAGGGCAAGGGTGGTAATTAGAAAATGTATGCAAAGGCGCTTTGATTATTGAAATCATACCTGCCCAGGGGTCCTGGAAGAGGCTGAAATGATACGTGTGCTCACATTAGAATTATAAAGCTCAACTGTTGAGCTTCTTATTTTTGGAATGGCTGTCCCTCTAATTACTTTACAGCCCAGATGATTAAAAAAAGGAGCAGCGAGCAACACATGAACCCAAATTGCTGTGTTTAGAGGAAGCAGGCTTGTCTGTTTGCGTGGGGCTGTCCCTGTGACGAGAGCCACCGCGGGGAGCCGGTTGACAGACTCTCCCACAAGGATCTCAGAGCGCCTGAGCCGCGCAGGCTGCTAATGCAAGGGCCTGTCCTGCTGGGGCAGCGACTGTCGCACAAGCCAGCGGCGACAAGGAGGAAGCACAGAGCTGTGTTTTGAATTAATGGGTTTCATTTTGCTTCATTTTGAGGGCAAGTGGGAGGCTATTTTAGAGAAACCTTCCCAGGCCGGCCGTCATTGATGTGGCAAACCCAACCTCCGGGCTGACAGGCTCAAAATAGAAATGTCTCCGCGTCGCGATGGCTCTCGCCCGGGTGTCCCCTTCTCAGCGCGCGCAGGCCCTGGAGGAGGGTGGGGACCGTGTCCTGTGCCTTCCACGCCCCCCTACAAGGTCCTGCGACGTTGGGTTCCATGAGCGCTGGATGCAGGAGTCCCAGTGGGCAAAAGGGGTGCCCAGGCAGAAGCTAGATCGCTGAGAAACGGGGTCAAGGACAGAAATGCCTCCCAGCCCGGGCGTGCGTTTCTCCACGCGCCTCATTGCACCGTCCCTCCTACAGCCAGGTGTCAAGACCCAGTGACACGTGGCTGCAGGAGCCACCTGGATGATGGCATCCCTTTGCTGCAGTCCACCGTTCTGGGCAGCAGCCGTGGGAGGTCAACGTTCATTTCCGCGGAGGTACCTCTGGGGCTGGGGTGGGGGTGGGGCAGGGCAGGGGCTCAGAGGCCAGGCCAGCCCACCTGGGAGGGGCACGCTGAAGAATTCACGTTATTAAAGACAGCTTAGCTCAGTCTAGCAGATTTCCTCACGTCTCTAAGCGACTCGGAGAGAATTTACACCAAAGGCATTTCGCGTTTGCATTGATTTCTTAATTAAAAAATATCTTTCTTTTCCATCGACCCAGGCCAAATGACCTTGAATATTTTGGGGGGTGGGGTGGGATTTTTCAGAGTGTAGAAATCGCTTTTCTCAGATAACTTGAAGGAGACCCTCACCTGTCGATGACTAAAGGACTAGACGAGTTCCTTATTTCTGAGATTGACTTAATGTCTCTGATTTGTTCTGGGGAAGAACTAGCAAATGAAATCGATTCAATTTGGCCACTAAATCAATTTTGGAAGTTGATGAAGTTGGCCGTATTTCTACAATTCCAAGGTTTCCTTTTGATGCTTGAAAAAATTATTTCCTCCTCTGTAAAACATCCCCATACGTTACATTCATTGTTGTTCGAGGGAATTTTTTGACTTAGGAAAGTTAAAATTCAAGTGGATGAAATATTCTATACCTAAGATACAAGGGACACTCCATAGTGCTGTTGTATTGATCTATATTTTCAACCTGATGGGCAATACATAAGTCTTTCCATTCCTCCCCAATACAAAGTCGTGGTTTTTGTATTTATATGGTATCGTGCATTGCAAAGATAAGTCATATTTGGTAAGTTAGCCAGGATCCCACCTTCCTGCTTAATCCTCTTGAACAGTTTGGTTTGTGTGGTAGATTCCAATTTGTGGGTAAGATTGTTTGGGCGCTTGGCTTACCTTCACTTGCAACAATGGAAATGAGGTTTGAAACTACCTATTGATCCTGTCCAGTTGAACATTTATTTCCACCTGTGTTGACAATCCCAACACAGCACAGGCCCTGAACGGATTACACTGAGGTCAAGAGCAGCTCTTCATGGAGTGTGTGTTCTTGCCAGATTGATGGTCTGTCCCAGACAGGTGCAATGGTGCGGTTTCTAGCCAAGATAGAATTTTGCAGCACTGTATGTCAAATCATTACAAATGTGGCATGAGAGAAAGATGGTAGCTCTCTTGGGACTAGGCAGCTGTGTAATGGAGTTTTGCAGATCACCAGACAGTAGAAAATCAGAAGTCAAATTTGATGTGTTTATCTAAGTTGAAGATGGCTAGGGTATAACCCTTATTCTCTTTTTCCTCCTGTCATGCCCTAAAACCACATTAAAGAGCAATGCGTTTAAATGATGGTAAAAAGGAAACAGTTTATTGAGACACACTGGAAACCTTGGACTTTGGACATTGGAGAATCCTGTACAATGGACCCAAAGACGCCTTTACCATGTGATCTGCTCCAGACTTGGCCTCACGGGGAGAGGCATGTTCTTTTTATATTAGGGTGAATTTTGAAAAAAAAGAAAAAGAAAAGTCCTGGATAGGTGAGCTGTCCCTCACTTTCTGGGAACTGTTTTTATCATCATTTGCATATTTTGGAGGTACAAAACTAGCCCACTCCCACTCTTCCCCCCACACACACAAATTGACTTAAACACAGCCATTCTGGCCTCCCCCTGGGAACTTTTCTTCATAAGAGAACAGAACATATTGTGGTAAAAGTGGACTCAGGTAAATCCACCATAAAAGTGGTTTAGGGGAAATGTTTAAGCTCAAGCTGGGCTTTCAAAACCAGACGTTAATGGATAGTTGTTACAGGGACTAATTCTGTAGGAAATGGTATTTCTTGTGCTAAGTATTACCATTGAAGGACAATTTTGGTTTTGGTTTTCCCCAGGATGGCAGCACCGATAAGATGATGTTTGGAAAATCTGCCCTACAGAGAGTGTGATTTCAGGAAGTATGAAACAATGAACAAGAATCTGGTGTTCATAACCTGGGGGTTTAAATTTTATGCTGTTCAAAGATGTAAGCGGCTAAGGCGGCTAAGGCGCCAGCCACATGCACCTGAGCTGGCGGGTTCGAATCCAGCCTCAGCCTGCCAAACAACAATGACGGCTGTAACCCAAAAATAGCCGGGTGTTGTGGCAGGCGCCTGTAATTGCGGGACCCTGTAATCCCAGCTACTTGGGAGGCAGAGGCAGGAGAATCGCTTGAGCCCAGACGTTAGAGGTTGCTGTGAGTTGTGATGCCACGGCACTCTACCCAGGGCGACAGCTTGAGGGTCTGTCTCAAAAAAAAAAAAAATAGATGTAAGGATTTATCTTACAACGTGTAACATGCAGTAGGACACCTGGGTAAATGATTTGTGTGGTGTTTGTCTGCTGACAGGCATGCAATTTGACTCCCTGGTGCTCATTGGTTCTGCTGTGATAATACCTCACTAATTCCAACCTTAGAAGCCAGATTTGGGGATGATTCAGGTTGAAAAGACTCAAGGCTAAGCTGGACATGGTGGCTCACACCTGTAATCTAAGTACTCTGGGAGGCCGAGGTGGGTGGATTGCCTGAGCTCAGGAGTTCGAGACCAGCCGAAGCAAGAGTGAGATCCTGTCTCTAAAACTAGCTGGGTGTGGTGGTGGGCACCTTCAGTCTCAGCTGCTCGGGAGGCTGAGGCAAGAGGATCACTTGAGCCCATGAGTTTGAGGGGCTGTGAGCTGTGATGCCGCAGCTCTCAACTGAGGGTGACAAAGTGAGACTCTGTCTCAAAAAAAAGAAAAAAGAAAACAGAAAAAGAAAAGACTCAAGCCTGAAGCTTATGTTGGCATTTTGACAAACTTCGCTCAACAAACTAAGAGTTGCCTATGGTTGAGGAAAGAATGACCAAAGAGAATATGCAGGTCTTGAGGAGAAGCACTGAATAAAGGAAAGTCATCAAGAGGCTAAATATAATTTCTGTAAGGTACCCATCAGATTTCCTACAGGCCTCCATGGAGCAACATTTCATTCACCCGTAGTATGCTCTAGAAAGGACGGTAGAGCTGCCTTTCTTAGAAACCATTATCTTCTTCCCAGAGTGGGCCACCCATCTACCTTACACGACATAAAGGTCAGGACTGGAAAAGAACTTTGCAAAGATCTGTTTAACAAAGGTGATCAAGGAAAGTTGCCCTGTTGTCTTGGTTGAGAAGGAGCCCTGGTTTTCTTTCCATGGGCAGACAAGCTGCTTCTGCTGGAGACTCTAGACAACATCTCTGACTTGTCATGAGCAGAATTCACAAGCCTTCGTCTCCCTGAGTACTTACTCTCACAAGCACCTCTCTGATCAAGGAGAGGGAGGATGGTGAATAGGGCTGGAACCTTCTGCATCTCGTACTTTGATAAATTTGCCCACACATCAACCAGGATGTTCTCTGATCCAGCCAGTATTTTGGAGGTGGAGAGGGAAGAGGAAAGGAATGCAATGGGCCCTTACATCCGGGGACACCTGACCTGCTGTCCTTGCAAGTGAGGGATTTGCTTGGGCTTCTCCTCCAGAGGAGGAGTCAGTGTGTCTGTTCTTATTCTCAAGAGTAAGTGCTTTAGTGAGAAACTATTGCAAAATGTGCACAAGTCCATGTGCTTTCAGGCTGGGCACAACAAGGCCGTGAAGTGCCTCATGGAATAAAAGGAGTGCTCACTAAGAGAAGTGAGGGGCTTGTTTTCCAACAAGACTTCTGCCTTCTTCCATCAATGGGACTCCAAAATGCTTCTCAATGAGTACGTGTCCATTTACACTTTTGCTTTGTGATGGCAATATTTCATGAAAAAAATCCTGTATGTGATGTATCCTAACATCAACTACCCATGTGGATCTTTCCAGTGAATTAATTGTGCTAATTCTTGCTCTGCTGGAAATAAATACTTCTGCAAAACCTTTACCTTCCCTCATAGTCTAATCTTAGGCCAACATAGCAGCAACACCTGCCAAAGAGAAAAACCGTGATAATCCCAGATTAAATAACACTAATATTATTTTTTTTGAGGGCCAGAAGGATTGTCCAGAGGACCAGGGGTAACAAGGATTTATGAAGGTGGGTAGACCCTGCAGAAGACGACATTATAATAACATTTTTGTTTATATCAGGCAAAGGGGATAGCATATGCTTTCAATAAGAGCAAAATTTAGAATGGAAAATAGGAATACTTTGCATTTGTAGAGGGCATCGTGACATGTGAGTTACCTTTACATACAAGAACTTGCCTGCCTGGGACAAGTTTCCCGGGTGGGTGTTATTAACCCCTTCTCATGGATGAGGAAACCGAAGCTCAGAAAGGTGAAGTGACTCGGCTAGGAGGTGTAGAGAACTGGGTTTTAAATCTCGGTGTTTTGGTAAACAATCCCATCTATTGCTGGGCAAGAGACAGGAACAGAACCTTCCTGATGAAGACAGATGAACGGCTAATGAACATGTGAAAAAAATGCTCATTGTCCCTGATCATCAGAGAAATGCAAATCAAAACCACTCTGAGATATCACCTAATCCCGGTGAGAAGGGCCCACATCGCAAAGTCTCAAAGCTGCAGATGCTGGCGTGGTTGTGGTGAGAAGGGAACACTTTTACACTGCTGGTGGGACTGCAACTAACACAACCTTTTTGGTTAAGTTTGAGTAATGGATAATTCTCAAAGAACTCAAATTAGACCTCCCATTTGATCCTGCAATCCCTTTACTAGGAGCTACCCAGAAGAAAATAAATCCTTTTATCATAAGGACATTTGCACTAGGATGTTCATCACAGCTCGATTTACAATCACCAAAATGTGGGAACAGCCTAAATACCTACCAACTCAGGAATGGATTAACTAGCTGTGGTATACATGGAATACTGTTCAGCCATTAAAAAATATGGAGACTTTACATCTTTTGTATTAAAGTGAATCAAGTTGGAATTCCTTCTTAGTAAAGCATCACAAGAATGGGGAAGCAAGAATCCAATGTACTCAATTCTAATATGAAGGCAGTAGCTTAATCTAATATAAGGTGGGGGGGTAGGGGAATGAGGGAGCAGAGAGGGGGAGGTGGGGGGATGGGAGGGTCATGGTGTATGGCACACCTCTTGGGGCTGGAACACAATTGTAAGAGGGACTTTACCTAACAAATGCAATCAGCGCAACCTAATTTTTTGTACCCTCAATGAATCCCAAACAATGAAAAATAAAACAGTGGCCTCCCCAATCTTGCTGTTTTGTTTTCTACTTCAATAATTTTTCTATGTTTTCAATAATAAGAAACATCTAGAATGGGTTGATGTTGCTTTATGAGTCTCTAGTGGAGACTTTCCAAATAAAATTTGTGTCAGAGAAGGGAACATTGAGTTTGTCCACAGGGACACTACTCTTAGGGACATTTTTCTTTAAATGGGGAATGTTATCTTGTCCCCAAGAAGGAATCTCTCTATTGTTTGTACACTAAAAAGAAGAAGAAGAAGAAGAAGAAGAAGAAGAAGAAGAAGAAGAAGAAGAAGAAGAAGAAGAAGAAGAAGAAGAAAGAGGAGGGGGAAGAGGAAAGAAAAAAGTCAAGTCCTAAGGAAGGGGCAAGGTCAGAGAGCAAATAGGGACTTGAGCTGGACTGACAGGACTGAGAGGGAAGGTGCTTTCGAGAACATTCTCCCAGAGGCTCCAGTTGGAGATTCAGTGTGGGGTTGCCCTATTCGGCAAGGAGGGTCTGAGGCCTGCAAGGGTGTGGGAACTTCTAAGAATGTGGTTTTTGAGTCAAAATAGAAACTTTTCCTTACATTCTGACTCACAGGGGATTAGAAGGTAGTGGATGGATTAGACAAAAATGCTTCAGTTAAGAATTTAATCCTGTTAGGCAACAGTAAGTCACTTTTCTTAAAGGTTCTTGTGCCAAATGTAGAAAAGGGGGAAAAAAATGGTGCATCCACAGTTTGTAAGAGATAATTGTTTCTGAAGAGCTGCTTGCCTGAGGCCTCTTGAATGCTGCATTTTCTTCCAGTTTACCCGACTTTCTCTTCTAAAGAGAACAATGGATATTATTTTGGGGGTGTGAGCTGTACTCTTGGCATAGGGTTTCCCAGGGGGGTTGTTCCAGCTCATTGGAACACGGACGGACAGGGAAGAAGTGAAAGCATCCTTAAGTGAGGAGCTCTGGCTTCCATCCCTATTGTCAGAATTCAGTTATACTGGGGAACATGATGGGAAATGAAACCAAAGGGTTAAACCAATTTTGACCGTGTAGACTTAAAACCTGATTACAACTTACCTCCTCCTCTTCTTGTTCCTATTGTTACAAGACTTGCCTTAAAGGGTGAAGACTTTGCTTAAGATCTGTTTTATTTTGTCCTTTCTGTTGTTGTATTAAAATATTTCAAATGTCCCTTAGTGGGAAGGGGGAGGTCAGGGAGAGGTGGGAGCGGGGAGCAGGTAAATGATTGGCATGAAGGGGTTGGAGGAACACATGTTCCCTTTGAGCAACTTTTGACAGCAGAAAACCCCAGATATTTAGAGAGAAATTATCATTATGTGACTAGAACACTCATATTGTTGGGAGGGTCTTCCACAGCAAGAGGACAGATTTCAGAGAGAAACCAACCCAACTTGAGAATCCAAGGAAATACTGGAGACCAGTGGTTGAATCTCCTGTCATCGACTGAGCCCAATGTCAGCACTCAAATTATTGCACAATGTTGCACAAAGTATTCAGCCCAGTGCTGTTTAGAGCCCTGTTTGGCAGCAAGACATAAATGACTCCTCATTTGCTGGCCATAAAAGCCATAGTTGATAGCACTCTGGGAGGCCAAGGCAGGTGGATCACTCGAGCTCAGGAGTTCAAGATAAGCCTGAATAAGAGTGAGACTCTGTCCCTAAAAATATCTGGGTGTTGTGGCAGGCACCTGTAGTCCCAGCTACTTGGAAGGCTGAGGCACGAGGATCTCTTAAGCCCAAGAATTTGAGATTGCTGTGAGCTATGACATCATGGCACTCTACCCAGGGCAACAAAGTAAAACTCTGTCTCAAAAAAAAAAAGCCATAGTTAATAAGAGATTATAAAGACAGTTCAAAGTTAATAACCAAACATACTATGCCCAAGAACTTTTGTGCTTTTGTCATATTGTCCTATTACTTTGGACAAGAAATTGTGAGAAATTTTCCATTGAATCCGCCATGGGGAAAATGTACTGTGACTATTACTCACTTAGTCAATAAGAGATGTGTTAATTTAAGTTTAACCTAAAGCTGCCTCTTTGCATATTTTAAGTTTGGCCTAAAGGTAACTGTGACCTAACTGGATGTGTAAACAGACTAATGCCTACTCTTGAACCAATCACTGAATTTCAGCCAGTCACAGGAGGCCAACTGTTCGAACAGTGTTCATGTAAGGCTGACACTGAGCTGTAACCAATGCAGCTGTTCTGCACCTCCCCTCTGTTTTCTGTAAGTCACTTTTCTTTTTCTGCACATATATCAGTAGTCTCTCAGGCCAGGTGGCAGTGCTGGAGTCTCTTTGAACCTGTTCTGGGGTGGAAGGGGGTTTGTCTGATTCTCAAATGATTCTTTGCTCAATTAAACTCAATTTAATTTGTCTAAAGTATTTCTTTTAACAGGTGTATGTGTATATTGCAGAAATGCATACCCAAGGGTGGCTCCAGGGTGGGGGCTAGACATTATGAAGCTAAAAAAGGAAGGCATAAATGTTTACTGAGTGAATTATACCTGCTGGATGCTTACAAGATTTATAAGGAATATTCACAGATTAGAATGAAAATAATATTTCCCTTTCATTGGCAACCTTCACACAACTCTGTATCTGTGCAAACTGGTAGGAAATGCAGTGTTTCTGTCAACAGTCACTTGAGGAATGTTTTTCCATGACTTTTGAGTCAAATGTGCCACAACACCCAGTCCAGCGTGTCCAGAGATCCCCGGGGATGCTCATTCACCCACTGGCCCATGATCCCAGTCATATTTTCTGCTTCCTAGGAGAGTAAACACTCAAATACATCCTGGAGGCAGGTGGACTCCACAGTCATGGGTGTGGAGGTAAGACCCAAGGCTGGCCTGGCCACCAACGTGGTATCATGGCCGCTGCTCTCGCCCTGGGCACTATGTGCCTGCATGTGGGGAGTTCCATATTACCTGATGCTTAGATTCAAGGGCTCCTCTCACAAAGAGAGTAGGACACGACTCATCATTGGTTAAATGGGGAACAAATAGGAAGAACCCAGAGTGGGTTCTGTGGCCTTCAGTGTCATCTGTCAAAGTGATGTTCTTACCCTTAGCCCCACAGATATAGTCATTCCTTCACTCATTTGTTCATTTACTCTCTCATATTTGCTAAGCTCCTGGAATGTGCCAAAAATGGTTCAAAAAGCATTGAAGAGGGTCCCAGTGACCAAGACAGACCTGGTCTCTGCCCTTAGGAAATGACATTCTAGTGGAAGAAGATAAAAAGCAAATGAGTTAAATGCAATCATTGGTCTATCTAACTTCCATGAAGGAAAATAGGCAGAGAAGAGTGTGGACTGGCTGAGTGAGTGTGTGTGTGTGGCTGTTTGTGTGAGTGTGTGTGTGTATGTGTGAGTATGTGTGGCTGTTTGTGTGAGTGTGTGTGTGTGTATGTGTGTTTGTGTGAGTGTGTGTGGAGAGGTGAGGTTGCTATTTTAGACGGGTGGTTAGAAAAGGCCTCACTGATAAGCTGAGATTTGCCTGACAGCCGAAAAGATGGGAGGGGGAGGGTTGTCCATTGTCTCAGGGGAACCATTCCTGACAGGAGTCACAAGGGCAAAGACATTTGGGTGAAGGAGTGGAAGGGAGCCAGTGTTCAGAGCCCGAGAGAGGTGAGGAGAGCAGTAGGGAACACTGTGTGGGATGCACATGTGTGTTTTGGGGGCAAGTTATTACAGGCCCTAGAGGCCTTGTAAAGACCTGGGTGTTTAGTGTGAAGGAGACAGGAAGCCAGCAGAGGGTTTTGAACAGAGGAATAATGTGAGGGACACATTATAAGAAGACCACTCTGGGCTGGGCATGGTGGCTCACGCCTGTAATCCTAGCACTCTGGGAGGCCGAAAAGGGTCGATTGCTTGAGTTCAGGAGTTCAAGACCAGCCTGAGCAAGAGGGAGACCCTTCTCTCTACTAAAAAATAGGAAAATTAGCTGGGCATTGTGGCGGGTGCTTGAAGTCCCAGCTGCTCTGCAGGTTGAGGCAGGGGGATGTCTTGAACTCAAAAGTTTGAGGCTGCAGTGAGCTATGATGATATCATGGCACTCTACCCATGGTGACAGAGTGAAACTCTGTCTCAAAAGCAAAGAAAAACAAAAAAAGACCACTCTGGCGGCTGCTGTGTTGGAAGAAAACTGTGAGAGGAGTTAGGCAGATTACTTAGGAGGCTGTTAATAATGCAAGTGAGAGATGAAGAGGCCTAGGCCAGCCTGGCTAGGATGGAGGTGGTGAGAAGTGATTAGATTCTGAGCTCTTCCTAAGGTAGAGAAGAGAAGGTTTACTGACAGATTGGATGTGAATATGAGACAAAGAAAGAAGTTGAGGGAAACTGGCCTGGCCATTCCATTAAATAGGGCCCCCAGAGAGCCATTTTCCTGACAAAATGAGTTTCTTCTGGCCAGCCCAGATGGAGGCATAGGGTACTCAGTATAGGGACCAAAGTCTCCCTGGTTCCTCCCCTCCAGAATTTCACCAATCTTTAGGGATTAAAGGCCTGTGTTCCCATAAGGTTTTGCTGAAAAATCACTGACAAAAAAGGCAAATTGATTAATAGGAGGAATAAGAGGCAAATGAATTTAACATGTATGCATGAGAACTCACAGAACAAAGACTCAGCTCCCCAGTGGAGTTTAGAAGCTTCTACGTATAGCGGATTATAGGGAGGGTGGGGAGAAGAATTCTGTTGCAGGATAATACAGGATTGCTAGGGAGGATGAATGGATGGGGAACAAAGATTAACTGATAAACTTTAGCTTTTGGGGGAGTGCTATTATGGGGTCAGGGCAAGGTCAGACAGACCTAGAGCCTTTTTCAATCAGTTCAGTATACCAAAATGCCACATATTGGGGTAAAATATTTCTGATTTCTCTCACCAGGAATAAGACCTTCCTTATCTCTTTCTTACTATGAAGTATCCACCTCTTTCAGGGGGGCTAAGACAGGCTGGGGCCCCAGCTCTATTCTTTCTTTTTCATGTAATATGAGTTTTGAGTACATGATCCATTTACAACCAATAGGTATAGAAAAAAGTGTGTTTATTTTCTTATGACCAGTTCTTTGGTATATTTATTAGTTCTAGAATGTTTTCCTTTCAATTTATGTCTTCTTTTGTCTTTACTATTCCTTGGGCCTGCTTTTTCCTGATTCAGATGCTTTATTTATTTCACCCTTTCTGGTAGGTAATTAAGGCTATACATTTCCCTCAGAGGATTGCTTTGGGTATCCTTTGTGCATATCACATGGCTCCATTAGCTCTTTATTTATTTTGGAGATGAAGTCCTGCTCTGTTACCCAGAGTGCAGTGGTGTCATTGCAGCTCATTGCACCTCAAATTCCTGGGCTCAAGCAATCCTCCTGCTCAACCCTGTGAGTAGCTGGCACTACAGGCACACACCACCAGCACACCTGGCTACTTTTTCTACTCTAGTAGAGACAGTGTCTCACTCTCGCTCAGGCCGATCTTAAACTCCTGAGTTCAAGCAATCATCCCATTTCAGCCTCTGAGAGTACTAGGATTACAGGCGTGAATCACTGCACTCAGCCTCATTAGCTCTTTAGATTCTCTCAGAAGTCCTCTTTTCTAGGCATAAGCCTGTCACCAGTGTGGCTGGGTCAGGACAGATTTAAGTATAGAACCAGGGTAAAGCCTCATCACTGTTCCTCAGCCCTTAACAAGGAATATGTTTACCTGTATGTTTCATGTCCTTGCACCTCCAGAGAGAGGGTTTTCCTTCTTGTTCTATACTCTGTGTAATCAGACTTTGGTTGTTGTTTTCAAGCCTGCCAGATATATTTTAATGATTTTGAATAGCAAAGGGGAAAGATCCTATTTCCCTCAAAGGTCTTCCTATGTAAATCTCTGGGGCTAGTGGGTAGAAGGGCAATTCTGTCCAACTCTACTCGGAGCATTTGTCCAAATCCCAATGGCTTTGGGGTGTGGCTGTTAAGAACCCCCTTCCTGCCCCTTAGAGCCTGTGACGACATATCCTTTCTCACCTGTGTTATTTCATTCAAAAGTCAGGATGATTTTTGCAAGGTAGTAGGTTTTATCCACATTTTCACAGATAGACCCAGATGCTTAGGATGGTGAAACACCTTACATGCATTCACACAGAAAGTGTTAGAAATGAGATTCACACCCAGATCTGCCTTCACACCAAGCCTTCTTCCACTCTATTGGGCTGCCTCCCCAGAGTTTCAACTTTCATGCTTGTATTACACAGTCGTGTCGGAAAGTGATGCAATAGTTTCTAAATTAGGTTTTGAGATAATCCAAGTTTAGCTTTCTAAGCAACCAACATTTTGAAAACCATTTTAGACATAAATATTTCTAGAATGTGTTGTATATTTTTCTACTTTATTCAGCAGAGCACACTGAACTGATTTTCAATTTTTCTTGATGATTCATGTCATGTTTATGAGCAACGATTATTATGTAATGCCGTAATATAGGGAGTTTAAGGATCTTGCCGAAGGCGAGACAGCTGTTAAGCGAGGAAACCATTCAAACATAGGCAGTCTGGCTGCAGAACTGGTGTTTTAGCAACCACACTACGATGCCTCATCAAGAGCTCAAAAGAGTCAGAGATCACTGTGGGCTGGAATTGACTTGTCCCAGAGCAGCAGAGTTGGCTGTTCTGGCAAAAGGCAGGGAAGGAGCATCTGAAGGCATCATGTAAGCTTAGCAGAGGTGGAGATGAGGTCCACTTTGCTGGCATTTGAGAATACAGAAATGCCAGGGCATAGCTGAAGTCCAGGAAGAAACAGATCAGAGACAGAGGTGTGCTTTAAAAAAACAAAAAGTAGCTGGCCTTCTGAGAGATAGGAGGATTGCTTGAGCTCAGGAGTTCAAGACCAGCCTGAGCAAGAGTGAGACCTCTCTCTCTGCTAAAATTAGAAAAAAATTATCTGGGCATTGTGGTAGGCACCTAGAGTCTCAGCCACTCGGGAGGCTGAGGGAAGAGGATCGCTTGAGCCCAAGAGTTTGAGGTTGCTGTGAGTTATGATGCTACAGCACTCTAGCTTAGGTAACAGGGTGAGACTCTGTTAAAAAAAAACACAGAAACAGTAAAATAAAGAAAAAAAATAGGTATCAAGGAATCTACGAATAGGAGCCTGAGATGAAAGTTATATGTTAGAGTTCCTTGGGTGGAGGAGGGAGGGAGGAGTGTTGATAAATAGCTTCCCTCTCTCCTGCTCAAGTTCTGTGATACCTGAGAGACCCAGAGTAGCAGATGGGGCCGCAACAATATTCCTCTATTACTAAGTTAGAAGCCGCAGCTCATCGTAAGAACCAAACAGACCTGCAAAATAATTCCAAAGTTCAATGTACTTACCCACATTCATGTAGGCATCAGATCCAGTAAGACTCACAGCATGAAGGAACAGAGAATGGTGCATGAAGTTAAGTTCATTCCCAAGAGGGAAGAAGGTATAGTTAGGCCAAGAATGCCCAGGGTATTCTCAGAAATACCTTCTCATGGACAGAGTGAGTAAGAGATGGCCAGAAGCCAGAAGTGACATTAATGGTAAGTCCCTTACATGGAGAAACCATCAGAAGTCCCTCTAACAGTATAGTGAGTGGATTTTAGCTGTGTACTCTGCAACTTTTCAGTGATGCCGTATTTCACCAGAACTGATAGTATTTGTCAATCACTTATCCTGATAGTGGTTGTCAGGAAATGCTAGTGGAAGAGAAAGGAATTAAACTGGGACTCCAAAGTTGGGTTGCATTTAAATAAGTAGAGAGAGGAGGAATGTTATTCCAGACAGGAGGAAACAACTTGAGCCAAGAAATATTCATTACATCTTTAAGGGATAAATGCTTGAGTTGACTAGTTTGAAGAGGTTTTAGCAAAGGAAATTTGTGCTGAAGATGATGAAGGTTTCCAGAGATCTCTGTAGAGTTAGATAGTCTAATGACTGTTGTATATCTCTGAAAAAAAAATAAACCTTTTATATATATAAATGTTCTCCACCCCTATGGTAGTTATTTGCCTATTATCTGATGTATTCACCACCTTTCCTTGCTCTGGCTTGTATGGCAGGAAGCTGAATTTCCCAGGATTCTTGAACTGGCTTCAGCCTGGGTTTGGCCAACAGGAGGCATTGACATGGATGGGGGAAGAAGTCCCCTCTCTGTGCCCAAAGTGGCATCTTTGGTAGTGACTGTCTCTGTTCTAGGTTCCTGCTCCTAAGAAATGTCCTTGCTGTGGTTCTAGCTTCTATCATATTGCCTCAGATCCTAGTCTCCAGAACACTCACTCCTCCTGCTAAAAAATAAATAAATAAAATAAAATAAAAAAGTAATCTCAGGATTGATTCACTGTTTTCTGAGTCCCCAGATCCTACAATGCATGTGTGACCACTTCCCTGTATTAAATTCCCTCTGTTGGATGTATCTGGAATAGTTTTCATTTTCTTGAGTGGACTTAGATAGATTAGTCACTCTCTTCTCCCACTCAAATTCAATAAAATCTATGATGTTATGGCAGATATTTCCCCAAGCGTTGCTTTCCAATGCAGAGCTTCCAAGTTGGATCCCAGGCAAAGGAAGAGCATGTTGACATTTGCTCTTAGAATTACTCCTTTAGTAACATGTGGAGAAGGATGGTAGATGCTGAGACTGGAGAAGGGAGAACGTGTTGGGTGACAATTTCAATGATCTGGGAGAGAGACCACGAGGGCTGGGAGGAGAGATGTAGTGGGGGTAATGGACATGAGAGAGGCAGGGCCTCTGACTGTACGGTGTGTAGCAGGAAGATGAAGGAGGCTACAGTGATTTCCAGGTCTGTGCTCTTGGCTGAGCTAGGGGACACAGGACAGGAGACCGAGGTGCATGCATAGGAAGATGATGAGTTTAGGTTGGTGGCATGTTGAGTTCAAGGGGCATATTGTTCTGGTACATAGTAGAGACATGGTCCAAGTCATGGCATGGTGATAGGAAAGCCAGGGGCATTGGTGAAATCCGCTGGAGATGGGAGTAGACAAGGGCTAAAGGCAGAATGTGGAAACCCCTTAATGTGGACAGGGAAGGCAGAGCACTGAGAGATAGCTGGAGACCAAGGAAAGAGCAAGTTTAACAAAGGGAATGGTCACTACTGCCAAAGGCCTCACAATGGCCAAGGAGGACTGGTCAGTGGAACTGACAATTAGGAGGATGAGTCTAGACCTGGGGGAATGACAGAGATGCGGACACTCAAGTTTGAAGACATTTACGCCTAAAACCTGCACACACATGCATAAGAAATCATCTTTTAAGAGTTATATATATATTTGAGACAGAGTCTCAAGCTGTCACCCTGGGTAGAGTGCCATGGTGTCACAGTTCACAGCAACCTCAAACTCTTGGGCTAAGTGATTCCCTTGCCTCAGCCTCCCAGGTAGCTGGGACTACAAGCGCCCAGCACAATGCCCAGCTATTTTTTTTGTTGCAGTTGTTATTGTTGTTTTAGCTGGCCTGGGCTGAGTTCGAACCCGCCAGCCTTGGTGTATGTGGCTGGTGCTCTACCGACTGAGCTACAGGTGCCGCCAAGAGTTTTATATTTAGATAGGAAAGGCAGGATCTATTATGTAACATCCAGCTGCTCTAAAGGGAAAGAAAGACCCAACTTTGGGTGGCCTTTTCTTCTCTCTCCTGCCCTGCACTTGTGTAACACAAGGATCTTCATCTAGAGACCAGGAGAACCTCAAGGGGCCAGACCTTTGGGTCTGATCTGCAGAGAATCCCTTAAAGTCCCACTTGATGGGGCCATAGCTGTCTGGCTACAGACCATGCTCCCTCTTCCTGCTATAGGAGGCTTCGAATCATTTGGTGTCTCTAGGAGTTTGGAGTGTTGTTTTTACTTTGGTTTTTGGTTCACTGAAACAGCCCTGCTGGACACAGGGTCATCCAGGGGACACTACTTTCCAGTATTACCTGAGAAGTTTTCCATTTTTAATAGAGACAGGGTCTGGCTCTTGCTCAGGCTGCTCTCGAACTCCTGACTCCAGCAATCCACCTGCCTTGGCCTCCCAGAGTGCTAGGATGACAGGTGTGAGCTACTATGCCTGGCCTAGGTCTAAGTATTCTTACGAAACACAGGTACACACACACACACAAAGTTAACTATGTGAAATTTTGGATACGCTAATTAGCCTCATTGTGGCAATCATTTCACAATGTATAAATGTATCAGAACACTTTAAATAGATACAGTAGAACTTCCCTAGTTGACCACCTCCCTAGACTGGCCACCTCAAGTTGACCTAATTTCCACAGACCGGACATGCACCACATGTATATATCAGCACGTGAGGCCTAGTTCCTCTGTCGACCACCTCAATATGATCACCTTACAGAGGTTCTACTATATAATTTCCATTTGTCAGTTACACTTCAACAAAGCTACGGGGAATAAAAAAAGAGTCAGCCTTCTGGGGAGGTTTGGCACTTGGCTTTGTGACGCAGGCCTTGTATGACTTTGTTTGATCAGTTCAGCCTTGTCTCACGCTGACTGATTCCAGCTGCTCTGGTGGGCGGGGTTTCAGGGAGGAAGGAGAGGCATTGGTGGGGCAGTGTCATTAGAATGCGGGCGAGCTAATGGCCTGTTGTCTAGCAGTTGGCCAACGGCCTGAGGATTTGGGACAGTTGCAAGGGGCATTGAATGAACTTGGGGGCCTGACTCTGTGACCTCATAATTTTTCCTATGAGGCCACAACGTGCCTTCTACAAAGCAGTGATTAGCTGTGCCTCCCTCTCAGAGATTCCCAGAGTCCAAGAAGAGGAAGCTGACACTTGATAAATCAGCTAGGAGACCATTCCCTTCCACCCACCTTTTGAGCCTGCTTTAGGAATACACCAGAAGGCAGGCAGGATAGGGCGGTGTAGGAGCAAAGGCTCTGGGCTCCCCTAAGGTTTGCTGAAAAATCACCGACAGAAGGCAGAAGGATTAACAGGAGGCAGAGACATAAATTTATTTAACGTGTATAGTACCCTCAGAATGAAGATTCGACTCCTTAGTGGGGTACAACGATTTTTAAAGAATGGGGGCTTGAAAGCAGAAAAACAGGTTTTGGGAGAGAGAGAGGGGAATGAAACTTTACTGGTAACAACCCTCCTTGGAGAAAGCAGATGGTAGATATTTCTTTTCTGACCTTTGAAGTTGTCAGATTGTCAGTTAATCTTCCCGAGATCAGGTAAGAATAGGTCAGGCTATATTAATGGAGATTTTCTATAGGTGGAAATCTTTCCACCCCTCCACAAAAGACAGGTTTGCCGTGTTACTTCTATATGTGAGACTCACAGCAGCCATATCAAAATATGTCCAAGAAATACATTTTGGGGTAAAATATGTCTAGTTTTCTTCAGAAGGAAGGAAGAGAGAGCACAACGATGGGGAAATGAACTTGAACCTGGACTGCTTGAGCAGGTCAGGACCTGACAAATCCTCCAGCCCAGTTCTCCCATCTGTCAAACACTGGTGTCCTTTGTAACTCCTTGGAAAATCTCCAGCAGGTAAGGGAAGGAGGAGAAAAAAGAACAAAATCCGCTAGTAACCAGAGACTTTCAGGCTCCAAAGAGAGGCAGCCTCTCAAAGAAGGGACGTTCAGTATACGTTTGGTTATGACAATAGCTCTTTACGATTAGCACTTTAAAAATACTGTATCTGGTTAAAAAGAGACAAAGGCGACTCCTGGAGGAGATATTTCCTCACCCCATGGTTGGTCACCCCATGGTTTCCTCGCCTGTGCTTTGGGGGCGTACAGTATCATGCATGCCCCGAGTATTTATTGAGCACCTACTCTGTGCTATCCGCTGTTCTAGATGCTCCAGCAGAGTGGTGGATAAAGCATGTGAGGAAGGATCCCAGCCAGCAGGGGTATACAGTGTCCTGAGTGAGGGGTTCAGAACACAGGACCCCAAAATGTGACTGCAGGAGAGCAACATATGCCACCCCAAAATATGCCTCTTTGGTATACAGGTTTTTGTAGAGCTAATTATTTTGAGAAAATTCAGACCCAGGAGAAGCCCTGGAAAAGAAATGTAAATCTACTACACAAAAGAAATCACCAGTTGCAAGGGTGTCTCCCCTCAACTCTGGGAAGAGAGATGCCTGAATCACTGGACACTTTTGCCCAAGGAGAAGCCATCAACTTCAGCCTGTGTGATGGACCAAACCTTTGTTTTAAGGAGCTTCTTCCAGCCATCTCATTGTAACTGGGCCTTTGCCCACATCCTTTGTTCTTTGTAATTTAAACCACCCTTTTGAGACCTACTCTAGGGTTTACTCATTTTTCTGAGTTGTCTCCCATGGAGACCAGGAGGTATACAAACTATTAAACTCCTATTTGTGCTTTTCTTGTTAATCTGTCTTTTGTTATGGGAAGCTCAGCTAAGAAGTCATGAAGGGGTGGAGTTGAAAATTATTTCCCCTTCCCTGCACGTGTAACACAGATGCTTAACTGATGAGGGGGAACTGAGAACATTACATGGGGAGTAAGGACTGCAGGGGAATTGGGTCCAGAGGAGGGGGCATAGTTGAAGAAGGCAGGGAAGGAGGGAGAAGATGGGCAGATAGTCTTGAATGAAACTCCCAGGGAACTTCAAATAAAGGTGCAAGAAAGTAGAAATGGAAAGGAAAAGATAGAGGGTTTGAAGTGATGGAAGGAAGAATTGTATTTTCTCATTCTGGCAAGTGATGTGATGGAATTTGTCATTGATAAGAATTAATTAGGCTGGGCATGGTGGCTCACATCTGTAATCCTAACCCTCCGGGAGGCCAAAGCAGGTGGATTGCTTGAGCTCAGGTGTTCGAGATCGGCCTTAGCAAGAGCGAGACCCCATCTCTATTGAAAATAGAAAAAGTAGCCAGGCATCATGGCAAGTGCAGCAGTCCTAGCTACTTGGGAGGCTGAGGTAGGAGGATCTCTTGAGCCCAAGAGACTGAGGTTGCTGTGAACTATGATGATGCCATGGCACTCTCCCCAGGGCAAGGGAGTTAGACTGTCTAAAAAAAAGAGAGAGAGAGGATTAATCAAGTTCATATTTCCATTACTTAAAATATGCAAAGGGTGAGAAGTCAGTGTAGTATTTGCTTATTATCACATTGGCACCATAGTCTAGCGGCATCGCCTGAGTTTTCCAGAAAGCAGATATGGCAGCACAGGCAAGGTGGAAGACCATGCACTTTCTGGGGAGTATGGCTAAGGAGCAGGAGTGACGGATGGAATGAAGCAGGGAAAGGAGAGCCAGATACAGAGGAGTGTTGTCAAGCTGGGCACAGCTACTCTGTCTGATCTCGTGGGGCTGCCTGAGATGTGTCTTGGGGTCATCAGCTCAGGGAAAGAAAGTGGGGGAGGCATGTATCCATTGGCTCTATGTCTTCTATGGTCAAAGGTTTGCCCCACAGGGTATTAATTAGCATTGCACCAACTTCTGGGGACCCAAAGCTGGGGACATCAACCACCATAGCATGACTGGCAGTGGGGACCCCAGTCTATGTGCTATTAGGTTGCTCCTGCTGGTCAGCTCCTAATAGCAGGTGAGGCTTGGAGGGGATAGAATGGTGCCCAAGACAAGGTGTTTGATACAAGTAATGATTCAGGGAAATCTCTTGTCTTGGAAATACAGTAGAACCTCTGTAAGTTGACCACCTAAGGGACTGTAACAAACCGGTCAACATATGGAGGTGGTCAACATAAGGAATGAGCCCCACTGTACTGATGTGTACATGCGGTGCGTGCCTGGTCTTTGAACATTAGGATAACTTAAGGAGGTGGTTAACCATGGAGGGTTCTACTGTACTGTGTTTCTGGTGGAAATCTAGTCAGCAGGCTCCTTCCAAGTCTATTGGTAATACCTACCGTCTTCCATAAATATAAAGTAATTACCATAACAGATAACTACAGTCTGTCTGTCATGGGCCATTCATTGAAATCAACTTTGTCCAGCAGAATTTGGGACTTTTTATGAGGGCCAGCATGTGGCTGAAGTTTGGCATTAGCTAGGGAAAGGCAGTTAGTCATTCAATCACCTTGAAAGCTGGCAGAGAATTATAATGAACCAGAAAACTAGGTGAAGTGTGAACTGGCATAATTTGGGAATAAGGCAAGTTTTTAGATTTCTCTTTTAGATTCTAAAAGGGGAGACCTGGCTCTAAATAAGAAGTTGTTCTGCGAACCACTTGAGAAAAATAGAGACCTACAGAAACAAGAGTTGATCAAGCCATCGTCAATGTCTTTCACCCATCCCTGTCTCCAGCTGAATTATAAAGTTCAAACCAGGTTAAAATAAATATTTAAGGGTGGAAGGGTGTCAAAGAAAGGCAGAAATGAGTAGAGCCTCATGGTTCATATTCGGAAACCATCTGATTCTGCTACCTCCTTCTTCCCTTCTGCCCACACCTCTACGTTCTTGAAACAATGGACAGAATGGCTCGGCACCGGGCGCGGTAGCCCACACCTGTCATCCTAGCACTCTGGGAGGCTGAGGCAGGTGGATTGTTGGACACCAGCCTGAGCAAGAGTTAGACCCCGCCTCTACTAAAAGCACTCTACCCCAGGGGATGACTGGAGACTTTCTCAAAACAAAGGAACAAACAAAACAATGGACAGAATGACTTGCTCCCAAGCAACTTGACAGTTGTGCCCTGGAGGCTATAGTGAAAATATCTGTGTTCCTGAGATGGCTCTGTCCTCACACTTTGCAACAGAGCAGTAACTGAGCTGTTCTTGTGATGATTTTTAGGCTATGCCTTCATCCAAGAGGCTGATGTCTTATAAATGCCTGCAGTTTGTGTTCAAAGGAATACACAGTTGATGACTGCCTAGCCAGAAGTTAAAACGATAAATCCGATAACGCTACCACAGCCTAAACTGGGTAAAAGGCAGGACCACACCTATGGCGTATATTGCAAGGGTACAAGTCAGATCTGTCAATTTATGTCAAGAACATAAATGTCTTAACACAATAATCAAATAAATAAGGCAAAAGCTATGTTGATATTGGTTTGATGTGAGCACCTCAGATTGTATAAAAATATCAAAACATTGTACGCCACATATGCATAAATGTATTCAGGATCTAGGTGACTTAATTTAAAAAAAAAAAGCTTGCTAAATGCCAAGCGAAATTTTGTACAAGAAGAATCTGCAGCTTGCTTCCAAAATCAGCTATGTTTGTGGTGAGATGTATGTAAATTCACTGGTCTAGAGAGGCTGCGAAATGGTCTTTCATTGTGATTGTTTTCCCCCAAGTCTGATAACTATGTCCTGCTTTTTCATTTCTACAGCTGTTTTCCTGGCTAGATAACCTGGAATGACCCAGAATGCTTCATATCTTTGGAAGATCATTATTTTGGCTGCAAAAGAAAGGCCTGCATTTGGAATAGTAACATAAAATGATGTGCATGGTGGACACTCCAAACATTTCTCTTCCAAAAACACACTTAGGGAGGCCACATGCTCTGCGTCGGGAAGAAGACAGCTCAGGAGAGGTGCCAATATTCTGTTTATTGCTTTAATGAGTGATTATTTTTTAAATGTATTTATGCATATGTATGACATTGGCTTAATGAGATCATCTCCTTTCCCAAACTTTGTAGCCATAATTCAAGTTGGCTCAAAATGCATCATTTTTAGTAGTCTTTGTGTCACATGACTAAATCACTAATCACTTCTAAACTTACTCTCTCTTGAAAATTTATGGGTTTCACCTAAAACTATTCCCATGTATTTAACTTTTCCAGGTTCTTTGCATTGTACAGTAAGATTGTCTAGGTGAAAACTTTCTGATACGTGTTCCACTCATAGATTTCATTTCTTTTTTTCTTTTTTGAGACAGAGTCTCACTCTGTTTCCTGGGTAGAGTGCCATGGCATCAGCCTACCTCACAGCAACCACAAACTCCCAGGCTCAAGTGATTCTCCTGCCTCAGCCTCCTGAGTAGCTGGGACTACAGGTGCCCACCCCAAATGCCAGCTAATTTTTCTATTTTTAGTAGGGATGGGATCCCACCCTTGCTCAGGCTGGTCTTGAACTCCTGAGCTCAAAGGATCCTCCCACCTCAGCCTCCCAGAGTGATGACATACAGGTATGAGCCACCACGCCTGACCTAGATTTCATTTCTTTCTTTTTTCTTTTTTTTTGAGACAGTCTTACTATGTCACCCTAGGTAGAGTGTCGTGGCATCAAAGCTCACAGCAACCTCAAACTCTTGGGCTTAAGCGATTCTCTGGCCTCAGCCTCATAAGTAGCTGGGAACTACAGGCACCCGCCACAATGCCCGGCTATATTTTTGTTGTTGTTGCAGTTGTCATTGTTGTCTAGCAGGCCCAGGCCAGGCTCGAACCCACCAGCTCTGGTGTATGTGGCTGACACCATAACCACTGAGCTATGGGCACTGAGTCCTAGATCTCATTTCTTTCTTTCTTTCTTTCTTTCTTTCTTTCTTTCTTTCTTTCTTTCTTTCTTTCTTTCTTTCTTTCTTTCTCTCTCTCTCTCTCTCTCTCTCTCTCTTTCTTTCTTTTTTCTCTCTTTCTTTCTTTCTTTCACAGAGTCTCACTTTGTCACCCTTGGTAGAGTATCATGGCATCACAGCTCAAAGCAACCTCGAACTCTTGGGCCCAATGATTCTCCTGCCTCAGCCTCCCAGGTAGCTTGGGACTATTTCTTTTATTGTAGTTGTCATTGTTGTTTAGCAGGCCCCGGCTGACTCTCAACCCTGCCAGCCCCTGTGCATGTGGCTGGTGCCCTAGACATTTCATTCCTTTGGGATGGCTTCTTCTTTCTATCCTCTATTTTCGTGATTCACCTCTGAACCTCTGGCCAAAGGAAATACATGCAAAATTGTGATTTGCTTTCTGTTGTACATATATTGAACGTTTGCTCCTATTTTATTGGTTCTGATTTCTTCATGTGATATCCACCCCACTGTTTCCTAAGCCTGCATTTCAACCTAGATATAGGCGAGGTGAGATGGTGGAAAGTGAGACAATAGGACCCTGACTACAGAGGCAAAAGTAATCAAAGGGAACAGAGAGGATCCACTCAGTTTTCTGCTGGCCATAAACGCTTGGACTCTGAGTCAAGGGACAGAGAGGACAGAATAAAAAATTCCTTCCCATTTTTTTCTTTCTTTACAATTTTTTTAAAAATTAAATAAATCTCATATTTTTTCTAAATTCTGTGTATTCTCACAATCATGTTTTATGTGGCTTATAATTAACATCAAATATTTTCAAATTGTAGTAGTCTCAATGGTTTTTTTCCCTTTGTATGGGCTACCTGGAATTTTAGAGGGGCAAAGTCGGCAACTGGAATTGCCACTCCATGTGGCAATTCCAGCATTTTTAGTCTACATCTTGATAACAATCCTATGTCACTTATAGTCTTCAAATATGTAATAACCAAGGCAAAAGAGAAGGAATTCAAATTTATATAATTTTGTCATTTTCTGTCATTCCATTGCTATCTTTGCTGAAAATAAACAAGGGAAAAACATATTCCTTTTTTCCTCATCCACTAAAAATGTACTTCTTTGTTTATACTTGTCTTCTTTCATGTCTCTGGATAAAATAATAATATCTATACACAGGCACACATTTTCTGTCTGCGCTGCATCTATCTCTTATTGATTTTATTCTTTTGGTGTTTTTAGAATTATTTAAATAAATCTAAAAATATTTTATGTTGTTTTTTGGCTTAAACGACAGAAACACATCTTCTCACAGTTCTAGAGGCTACGTGTCCACAATCCAGGAGTTGGCTGGTCTGACTTCTCCCTCTGCTGCTCCGTGGCTTACAGGGGTCCCCTTCCTGCCGCTCCGTGGCTTACGGTGGTCCCCTTCCTGCCAGCTTCTCACATGGCCTTTCCCACGTGTCCCTGGTGTCTCCTCCTGCGTCCAGACTGTTTTGGTTGAAGCATTTTTTCCAGCCGTACGGAGCTATAATTCATACATAAGAAATATGTATACTTAAGGTATACACTTTTATAATTGGATGTTTCCATATATTGTATATATTGTGAAATGAGCACCACAGTCAAGGTACTTAGTATTTTCTTTGTTTCTTTCTTTTATTATTTATTTTCGGTGTGGTGAGAATGCCTAATTTCTATCCTCTCAGCAAATTTCAAGTGTAGGATGCCGAATTACTACCTGTAGTCAGCATGCTGTCCTTTACTCTAGATCCCCAGAACCCATCTGTCCTTCCCCATAACCTATCTGTCCTTCCCCAGAACCCCTCTATCCTTCCCCAGAACCCCTCTGTCCTTCCCCAGAACCCCTCTGTCCTTCCCCAGAACCCCTCTGTCCTTCCCCAGAACCCCTCTGTCCTTCGGTTCTTTCACCAACAGCTGTCTATTTTCTCCACCCCTCCCCTGGCCACCACCAGCTACTTTAGGTCCCACGTAGAAGTGAGTTCATGTACTATTTGTCTTTCTGTGTCAACTTTCTGTGTCACTTCAATTTATAGTTTTATGTTTATTATATTTAATTTATATTTCATGCAGACATAAAACATATACTTATTTATTTCGAATTTAGTAGCCATGATAAATTCTGTTCTCACTTCTAACAGGTTTTCAGCTGATTTCCCCCAGTTTCTAGATAGATAAGTTTATCTAAGATAAAATTTATCCTAGACAGTTAATTCTGTTTAGAAAAATTGATAGCTTTTGGCTTCTTCTTTATGATAGTCATAATTCCTATCTATTTTCCTTATTTTTTTACATTGATTCTGATTATAAAATGATGCCAAGTAACACATGCATTGGTTTTGGTGATATGTTTATCTTTATTCTGAATTTAAGGAAAATGCCTGTTTTGCTATATTAAAACTTTATACGTGTAGTAGATTTGATTGTCTCTGTGGTGCCATAACAAAATATCTCAGACCGGGTAACTGACAAACAATAGAACTTTGTTTCTCCTTGTGCTGGACGTTAGGAAGTCCCAGATGGCAGGTTTGGTGTCTGGTGGGCTCTGCTTTCTCCTCTTCCAAAATGGTGCCTCGTTGCTGCATCACGCAGAAGGTAGGGGTGCTGCACCCCCGTGTTGCAGAAGAGACTGAAGGAGCAAACAACGATCAAACTCCTGCCCTCTAAACAGTTCGTAACAGTGTTAATCCATTCCATTCACAAAAGCGGGTCCTTCATGAACTAAACCTCTCCCAAAGTCCCCACCTCCCAACACTGTTTCATTGGAGCATAAGTTTCTACCACAGGAAGTTCGGGGGACACACTCAGACTAGACATTGAAGACAATTAGGAGTTAATATATTATAGATGTACTTTTTATTATTTGATTACTGCTTATTAGTAATAATATTAGTATGTGTTTAGACGTTTTAAATTATCAAAATGGAATTTGGAGGTTTTGAAAGTATATTTTGGCATGTGTTGATATATCTTTTTGGAGGGTATCTAAATGCCATGCTTATTTTAAGGCTACATATTTCTTTATTTCAAATAATACTAATTATTTGACTTAATATCAATAGTATACTTTAGCTTAAAAGTGTTTTACAGAGCTTCAGCAATTTATTCTTATTAGATGGAAAAATAAATGGTTACTATAGATAGAAAATCCATTCGAATAGGTTCTAATTGTATTGCCTGTATTAACTCCAACCTAGCTTATTATATTGACCTCCTAGGATGGTGGTAACAAGGTCACACAAACGGAGTGGCTTAAACACAGACAGTCAGAAACTTTCTAACAATTCTGGAGGCAGAAGTCTGAGATCAGGGTGTGAACAAGGCTATATACTCCTTTAGATTCTGTGGGAGGATTTTTACCAGACTTTTCTTCTGCCTTCTGCCTCTTTATCCATATTTCCCCCTTTTTACAAGAACATCAGTAATTTTAGAGTAGAGCCCAATTTAATGACCTTGTTTTGACTCGATTACCCCATAAGACCTTATCTCCAAGTAAGGGTGACCTTCTAAGGTACTGGACTCTATCCTTTTCCTTGGAGGGGTAGGGGAGACAGAGTTAGACTCTGAACATTTGTTTTCCATTTTGCAAACTATATAATATCATTTTGTAGTAGATGAAATGTTATTTTAAAAATATAAACCACTAAAATGAATAATTTATCAGTTAACAAGAAATATCTTTGATCTTTGAAACTGTTTCAGTGAAGTACCTAGAAGTTCATTCCCCTTCCCTTCCGAAACTTTTTGCCATATGAAGTAGTGCTGGTTTGGGAAGCAGTTTTACTGAAAAACTTGATTGCTTTATATCTGAACTGATACTCAAACATCAATTGATAAAAGCTATTTCTAGCCTAATAGTTTGTTATATACACAAGCTTATCATGGTTTTCAGAAGGAACTTTATTGTATATGTTAAACATTGCCCTCTTGCATATTTTGATAGTGGTTAGGGTGATGGTCCAAATGAAAAGAACTTTTGCTAGTTACATACATTTTCTACTTATTTTTCCTCATTATTTACATAGTTAATACAGCTGGAACGGTGCATTTTAATACCCCTATTTCAAAAGTACTGCATTTGATACTTAGTAAGAGTGGTGTTAATGTTTATCGAATGAATACATAAGAGAAATGATTGAATTGAGAGGGTTAAGGAAGAAGTCATATATTTTTTCTGATTATCTCTGCTTTAATTCCAATGGTGACTATTATTTATTAATAGGACAAATAATACTGATTCATGCTTTTCTTTGAAAACATGGATATTCAATCAATCATTCCTATCTTATTTTGCAACCATTATGATAGAACATCTCCTCTGTGGCTGGCAGTATTCTCTGTGTTGAAAACCTAGTAATAGATATGATGAAGTGAGTTCCTACTATCACACAGCCAACATTTCTGGTGGGGAGAGTGAGATAATTAATACTGAAATACACAAGCAACTTGTATCTAACCGTATGCACTATAAAAAATTTCAAATGAATAATAGAGAAGAGAGAAATTAGTTCAAAGATGCAGGCTATATGGCTTCGGATAGGCTCTCTGCATGGTAACTTTGAGCTGAAACTTGAAAGGTCAATGCAAGGTCCTGCAACATTCATGTAAAAAATGTATCAGTGAAGTTAATGCCTTTCAATAAACATGCACTCAATTCCATCCCTGCTGTTCTCCAGGTAAGTCACTGGCTGTCACAGCCTCCTTTCCCTTCAGTCCTGCACCCACACAGAAAGCTCTACATGTTACTTTTGGGAAGTTATTCATGTTTTAGTTTTGCTTAGTAATAGAATGTTGATAGCTCGATACCATAAATATTTGTATTGTGTATGCTTGTAGCAATATCCTTCTCAGAGTAATGGGCAGAAATGGCTAGCAACTGTGCTACTCATGATTTTAGAGAATAACTAAAATCATCCAAAAGATGAAAATAGAGGAAGAAGATGTTTAAAATCAGCAGAAACATGGGAAACAGACAAGGCTGGGTTCAGCCAAATACCCGAGAATGGAACAGGAAGCACCAACCCAACCCATGGGTCTGCCTGGGGCCTGGGTTGTGCTGTTTCTCTGTGTGTTGTCAAGGCTCCCACATCAGCAAGGAAAGACCACTAATGCCCCTCCCCAGAGTGCTGTGGTCAGGTGATCACCCAGCTCGCCAGGACTCAAAGTCTCCAACACATCCTCAGTCTCCTGGACAATTTTACTTAAAGCATAATATGGACATAAATGATATTTTCTTTCCGAACATTTCAATCAGAACATTGCATTTGAACCTCTGGAGCAGACTTCTGGAGAATATAATGAATATATTTCTAAGTCCTGGGGACTTGGTCCAGCTCTCTTCTTGAGAAAGGTCTAAAAGCATCTCTATCTTCTTGGTTAAAATCGTGTTAATCCTCTCTTCAAGTAAGTCGTTCTCTCTCCCTTGTGGCTCTCAGTGGAACCATGACATACTTAGGTAACAATGAGTCATTATATTTGGCTCATTTCTCTTAGTTTTCTATTCTGCCGTGGAACTATCCAAGAAAAATCATAAAAACAATAGTTTTTGAGCCCAGTTAGGTTCTGCTCAGTCTTTTTGTCTCTAAAAGAGAAACTTCTCTCTTTATAAGATTGTTGTAATGATTCAAGGCACGTTCGTGTTTTAGGGAAGCCATCATTATTCTTAACAATTTTTCTTACATTTCTTGCACCACTGCAAAATCCTAACCCCTGTCCATATACCATGCAACTTAAGTCCCCTGGCAACCTATGGAATAGATGCTATTGTTATTCCCATTTTCAGATGAAGAAAATTTGGCACATAGCTATTAAGGAAGCGGTCAGAACAAGTACACAGGGATGTGAGACCAGGGCCAAAGGTCCAGGCTATCCTGGGCACATGCAGCTTGGAACAATTAGCTAGCAGGGAAAACCAGCTCAGTTTAGAGAAGGAAGCAGCCCTGAATGGACAGACAAGGCCCAGCTAATACAGAAAGAAGGGGATACCTGCTTTAAAAGTGTGGCAGTGAAGCCATCACCTGGGAAAAAAATGCCATCAGAGTTATTGAGTAATATTACTAGCAGCAAATGTGACGGTGACAATAGAATACAGGTGTTAGGTCATAGTTAGAAAAATAGGCCTCGCTGTGGCAAAAGAAAGAATAAAATCTGAAAATCTAATGTAAACTGAGCCTAAGGGAAATGGGCAAAGAACAGAATCTGGTGAGGGAAAGGAACAGGGTCCAGGATCTTTCGGAAGGAGAACAAACATCTTTGCAACAGCATTAGTGTGCTGAGGCTGCCATGGCTGGATTGCTTAAACAAGAAAAATTTATTTTCTCACAGTTCTGCAGACCAAAAGCCTGAAATGAAGGTGTTGGCAGGACTGGTCCTCCTGAGGCCTGAGAAAGCTGCATTCCACCAGTATCTTCACATGGTCTCAACTTCTGTGCTGGGCTGTGTCTTAGTCTCCCCTTCTTATAAGGACACCAGTCATCTTGGATAAAAGCCCATTTTAAGGACCTTTTTTCAAATTAATTACCTCTTTGAAGCCAGGCCCCCTCCCAAACACAATCACATTTTGAGGTAGTGGGGTCAAGATATAAACATATGAGATCTGGCAGGACACAAACCAGCTCATAATAACATCTGGCTTGTTGGTGAGTGGCTGAGAGAGATATTTCTTATGGTGGTGTTTCCAGATCCCAGACACTCTTAAAGGATTAGGTTATATAAAGAGCATTAAGCATGTAATCGTCTCTCTCCTATGGGTGAGAATTTCTAATCCCAAATTATTTAGCACCATAACATCTTCTATCAAGACAGTTGCCCAGAACAGAGGATGGCATATTTCCCAAATTATTCACATTGAACATTTTTAGAACTATTGAATTGTTTCATTTATGGGACACGAAGATAGAAACAGCTGAACACGCATGTTTTAGCAAATACAAGATTTCATTCTCTATACTCGTATCCTTAGATGCATCTGTCTGGGGGCAGGGAAGTGGAACAGAAGGGAGCAAGGGCAAGGAAAATTATTGGAATGTGAATTTATTTGTGTTGTTACCCCTGAGGGTTTCTTCACTTCTTTTGATAGGTAGATGTGTGTAATAACATCACTTTGAAGCCTTCTTGTTAAAACTTGACTCTTTTTCATTAAAGGACAAGTAATATCGACCTTTCATAAAGGATTTCCTAAGAGGATAGAATAAACTTCCAGTGTTTGAGCTGGGGGACAAGACATAAGGTGTTTCAAAACAGGTTTTGAGAGATGTACTACATTTTGGGTTTTATCATTTCTCAGCATAACTTACCAGTCATTCTCTTCAGCTTATGTTTAAACCCATGTGTATCTCAATGGAAATCCAATCCATATGTTCCTGATTCATTTACACTTAGCTCATCAAAATATTGTTTTGCAAGAGTTATTTGAAGTCCAAAAAAGCTTTGAAAAGCTTTTTTTCTTAGAAACAGGAAATCGGGTTTTGCCAAGTATAAACAAACACATTCCCCTACTCCCTGTGCTCATATTTTAATTGAAAATTTAGAAGACAGAAGGTTAGGGAGCTCTCTAAACCTGTCCAAAAACAAATACATCCTTTATACGGCATGGCGCTGATGTCTATTCCTTTTGCTTTATCTTCATTTTTTCAAGTGCCTTTCTGTACTGTGAATTTTCCCATAACTGGCCTAAATGTTTAGATTAAGATTTTCTATTTTACCTTAATATTTATTGCATTATTTTTATCTCAATATTATTAAACTAAGTTATTTTTGCTAGAAGAATGTCATACATAAGCTTTTGCTGATGGATTTCCAAATAAATGGTGCCCATTTGGATTTTCCCATAAGCCTGTGAATCAGGTCCAAAAAAATAACCCTACTTTATGTATTTGGTTTGGATAAGTGACCATGTGCATAGTAAAGCTGGTCGTGGCATTGTTCTTGTTCATATTCTCCTGAGACTCGGTCAAAGCATGGTGAGGTCTCCAAATCAATTGTAGAGGAAGACGTCAACCTGATGGACAACAGGTTCTGGGAAACCAAACTCAAATAAAGGAATTCCAAACTGTGCATTGGGTTCAGGGTGTGCCCAGATCTTCATATATGACTTGCTATTATTTGGCATTTAGAAACAGCATCTCTGAACCTCACCAACAATAATTTGGAAGGAGACCACTGTATGTTTCTCCTCATGAGTGTTTATGGTAAGCCTAGGAATAGATCCAGGTACTGATAAAAAGGAGGAGTGACCCAACGCAAGTATTGATTGAGTAGATGAGCAACTTAGAGCAGCTGGGAGGAAGATGGATCAAGAGTGCCCGAGGCCATGTGCAGATTCTGATCCAGATAATTATCCAAAGCGAAAACCAAAGAATCAGTGAAGAACCTGAATGAAAACAGGAAGCTAAATATAAGCAACTGTATCCCAGCAGGAGCGGAGGATGAGAAGGTAGAAACAGAGGCTGTAATGAAGCAACAGAATTGAGGACTTCTGCCTTGAAGAGTCCAATATATCAGAAGACCATACATACCCTTACCAGTGGAGGCCATGGGGCATGTGATCACCCTGTTTTAGAACCCAAGAAGGCAAGCCACATCGGTTGGATGCTTTAACAGCATCCTAAGTAAGCCAATGTCACCCTCCCTACCAGCCTCATAAGCTCCTCCTACGTTGGCTGAAGCAGAAGGTGTGGGAGGACAGACTGAGAGCTACTGAAGTACACACCAACGTCTACGCCATGGCTCAAATCAAAACTCAATACCCAGCTATTTTAAGGATTCTGGAGGGATTTTTTTTTTAATTTTCAATACCTAAAAAAAATTTCAGATTAATATGATGGTACAAATGTTTGCATTTGTTAGGTAAAGTCCCTGTTGTAGTTGTGCCCCTGACTCAGGAGGGATGCTTTGTACCCTTACATTGTGCCCATTAGGTAGAGAGCATACCCATTCCCCCTTCCCTCCTCCCACCTGCCCCCAACTTGAATTAAATTGAGATTTTTCTCTTGCGTTTAACTGGAAACATACTAATAAAATAAAATAAACCCAAATTCTACATTTTATTAACCCGACTTCTGTAACATTTGATAAAAGTAGCTGATGAATTAGGTCCTGCCTTTTTCCTGTTGAGATTCCTATAAAGACATACACCTAGAGAAATCAATGTCAAATTGTGAATGGTGATGGTGTCGTTAGTAGTAAATATACTAATCAAATGAGAGCGGTATGTAATCTCTATTGCCAAAGTCCAGAGAAATTAATGGTTTATGGAATAGTAATAGTGACACACAATGAAGGTGTAGCCCAATGACTGGGTTCAGGGTGTGTCCAGATGTTCAGACCAAACTAGACCATTTACTAACTCAAAGTCAGAAGGACCTTCAAAGCCACGAAATTCATGTAACTCCAATGCCCCGAGTCTGATCCAGTGTGGTCACTGAAGCTGTAAGCCACTGATGCCACTTCTCCTGATGTAAGCCAGTTGGTTTTAGAGGGTCAAATCCTTAGCAAGTTATTCCCTGTATTGACTAAATTATAACTCCCTATAAATATCTTAGGGATATCTTAGCCTTTGATCTTAGCTCTGCCTTTGGGTCCAACTGTAGTAAGTCTCCAAAAAGGGAATATTGGTTAGTTTGTTTTCTACACGTTTTTCTCTTTGCTTATGTTCAGCTTTTCAGACATTTGTAAGTGGTGTCCTAAGCCTCCTTAGTCTATCCCCAGTTCCTTTAGTATTTCCACTTGCTTCCTAATTTTTTCTAACCCCCCTCTCATCTGGCCACTCTCCTCTGGGTAGACATAATCCATTTGCTGATGCAAGTTGCCCAAATTGTCATGGTACTACCAAAGTTTATATAGCTTCCAATAATTCCTCCCACATCGGGGATGGTTTTAGACTGGGCCAGAAATTCTGATCTCGTAATCTAAGTTCTTACTGTGGTGTGCTCGTCCTGTCAGCCCTGCATGCCCAGTTTTAACAGTTCTGTAACTTGTGATTCACGTTTGCCATTGCAGAGAAAGATCCCATGAGAATAACTTGCAAGGTACTTTTGAGACTCACACTACTGCTTAGAGCAGCATCACCTTGTTAGTGCAGACAAAGTTTAATTTTGAATCCATTAGGTAGAAGACTTGCATAAAACCCAGGCCTACATGAAAAGTGATACACTTAAACTAGAATATGTCTAGACGTGTTTGTCCTCTGATAGATGTTTTTGGGGCAAACTATGAATATTCAAAATAATTTCTCATTATCACCTTGCCAATCAACCAGGTCTGACTTTTATTTTTTTAGTTATTAAAAAATGGTAGATTGAAGGTCTAGGCAACACGTACACAAGACAGCACTTTGTCAGCCTCTCTCCAATTCTAGTCATTGTCATCTTTGAATGCTCACAGATGATTTGTCAATTTATTGTAACACTTGTTTATTTCTTCTTCTTTTATTCTCAGAAAGAACTCTGAGAATATTTTCCATGGAGGTCTGGTAAAATGCCAAAATTAGAAAATATTGTTCTGCGTTTTGGGTTGCTGTTAAAGGAAGGAATTTTATAATGCCTTAGTTTTATCCCTCAAAAATAGAATCACAACTTTCCCGCTACCTCGTCTGTATCTCCTCCCTTCATTCCATCTATATGTTTAGTTGGTCAAGTTTCTGA
This sequence comes from Perodicticus potto, assembly GCA_963574655.1. Taxonomy (NCBI): domain Eukaryota; kingdom Metazoa; phylum Chordata; class Mammalia; order Primates; family Lorisidae; genus Perodicticus; species Perodicticus potto. The sequence continues at coordinate 48,123 of CAUYRH010054537.1, forward strand.
CTATTCCTTGCATGCAAATCATTAGGTTAATCATAAGAATCTTCCCTTGGAAAGTGTCCTGTTTCTTATGACAATGACTAAGTCATCAATCACTCAAGTCATCAATTGGCTCAAGTGGCAGAGTGACCTGAAGAGTAACTTAAGATTGATCTCCCTGCAAATTCTGTTTTCTGTAAAATTTATAATTTATGATTGAAGGTTTCTACGAAACACTTCTAGTTTAAAATCAAGTATTTTTTCTTAAAAGAATTCTTGAAACAGATTAATGGTGACTTCATAACACCCATGACTGTGGCCAAAATAAAGACAAATGTCTTACTTGAATAACATTTGTGCTAATGTTAAAAATTTATGGAGAAGACCAAGACTCAATCTGGAAAGGATTTGAGAAGATTTGGTTTACATTTAAGAAAAATGACCAATATTGGTGACTTTTATACCTACACTTTCTCTCTCTCTCTTTCTCTCCCCTTTCTTTGCACTTGGTTTTTTCCACCCCCTCCTCAAAAAGCCAGCAAAACCACGAAGACATAGGGAAAAATATTAAAGTATACCACACATGTTAAAAAAGAAACCACATTTTGCATGTTAGACAAGATTCGATTCAAGTCCTTTGAAAACATGCTTTTTAACACTGGCTCTTTTCCAAAAACTGAGGAAAGATTAAAGACACACACACACACAGACACACAGGAGTGCATAAAATACGTTTCTATGAAAATGGTGACACTTGCTGTAATCAGATATTGGATTTTGACATCTGACCTTAAATTTCCTGCTTAAAACTGTAAACCTCTGTGCTCTTTACAAAGCAAAAAAAGGAGGGGGTTTCCTTTATTTAAATGAAAAATCTGTTAAATGCCTCTTGGGCTTTCAACTTCTCTAGGGGGAAATACAGGTTTGAAATTCTTTTTGTCTGGTTCCAAAAAGATGTTATTTGGGGTATTGGCTTTTATATCCATCTGTGACAAAACATTAGGTCTCAAAAGTGGCATTAATGCTGTAAAAATGGTCTCGATTCCACCAAACCTTACATTAAGATGACGTCATTCAGATCTTCTAGGGCACAAAGGGAGAAAGTAGTATTTTTAAAGGGTTTGGAAGGGAAAAACAACCCAAGAGGCCGGGGTCTTGTTTAAAGACAACAGATAGAGCATAAATGTTCAGTTAAACATCCTCTCCAAATATCCTAAAATGATATTAAAACTATGTTAACAATCAAATATATAGGTATATCTAGATGAAGTAGAACAATTTTGAAGTATTTCTTCTTTTTCTATTGTCTATATGATTTGACATGATCTGTTTTATGAGATTATCTTCTAGCTTTAGTTATAAAAATAAATATTCTCTATTTTTTGAGACTTTAGGGAAAAAAAAGAAGTTAACTGATGACTCCATACTGAACCTCAGAGTCAAAGCATTCTATGATAGACATACTTTTATCTGACAATGTGAATGTTACTTTTTTTGCAATGTTATTATTATTATTGCTCAATATTTCATTGCAGCAATCAGCTGATTTCTTTTTACAATTGTATTTATCTTCATTCGTTCTTTATGAGGTTTTTCTCTAGTTCTTCCCTTAAACATTGTTATTGTTATTAAATCTTAAGCCTCTTTAATTTTGTGAAGGCAAAAAGTGGAAACAAAATAAACACATGTACATGTATAAAGAAAATTAAAAAAAATAAAATATATGAACCTGCCAATGCTAAAAGAGGGGAGAGCCCATGATAGAACAAATTATTTGATTACATGAAAGCAAAGGTCAGTGAAATAAAAAGGGAGAAGAATCCAAAATCAGCCAAGGGGAGGGTCTCTGGTGTCTGCAATGTAGCAGGGGGGAAGGAAGGTGTGGTTAAAAAGTGACTGGGATAAGTCCTTTTAAGAACTAGGATTTCCCATCTCTCCCTGCCTCCCTCCTTAATTCTGAGCATATTTTTCATCTATTGACAGACAGTTCTGGAAAAGACTTTCAGGTTTGAAAGATTCATGTATTTTGATTGGGCCCACCTGGATAATCTGCCCAATTGCAGGTTTTTTTTTTTTTTTTGAGACAGAGTCTCATTATGTCACCCTCGGTAGAGTGCTGTGGTGTCACAGTTCACAGCAACCTCAAACTCTTGGGCTTAGGCAATTCTCTTGCCTAAGTAGCTAGGACTATAGGCACTCACCACAATGCATGGCTCTTTTTTGGTTGCAGTTGTCAGTGTTGCTTGGCAGGTCTGGGTGGGGCTTGAACCCACCAGCTTCGGTGTATTTGGCTGGCGCCCTCCTCACTGAGCTATGGGCACCAAGCCCCAAGCGCAGTTCTTTAATCTTAACTGTATCTACAAACTACCATTTGCCCTAGAAGGTGACACATTCTCAGCTTCTGAGAACTAGGACATGGATTTTTGTTTTGCGGGATGGCTTTTTATAAGTTGTAAACATTTAAGAAAAGTATCATTTTTAGGTTTTTGCAGTGATTTGGGAAAGGAATTGCATTTGTCTAAAGTAAGGAGAAGAGGCCAAAGGGCTGGTTAGATATATTTGAAAGTTGTGCAGACATTGATGAGTGATTAATTGGATATGAGGAGTGTGGGAGAGGGAGCAGCCAAATATTAATACAATGCACAAATTTCTGTGTTGGGCCACTGAAAGGTGGAGCTATTGCTTAAGAATTATAGGGAAAAAAGAACACGTTTTAGAAAGGATGGCTGTAGTTTAGGGCACAGATTGAGTGAAAAACCAGGGGGCTTTTAGGTGAAAAGCATCAGCAGAGGTCTCAGTTGGAATTGCAGACCTGGGTATCACTAGCCGCTGTGTGTAAAGCTGTGATATTTGCTAAGATTCACAATAGTGGGTATGTGGAGAGAGAATGGAAGGGTTTTGAGCAGAACTCAGAAATATACACTGTTTATATTTAAATGGCACAGGGAAACGGAGATTGAAAAACTGAAGAGGAGATAAAGGTTGGATGAAAACTAGAAAGCCAACAGCAAAGCAGTGAGAAGATCGTGAGGAGCTCTCATGCTCAGGGGTTCATAAGGTGTTCGTATCATAGCAGTGAACATGCCTTTTATCTAAGAGAGGAATGTGAAATTTGATTAAATTTAAACATAAACATGATTGCCACGGATTACCTCATAGGTGGGGCATAAGCATATATTCACTGGTCCTGGAGGCTTTGATATTTTTTTAAAGTTTTACAATTTATTTTATTATGTTGTTTTTTAAATTTGAGATTAATACGAGGGTGCAAATGATTAGGTTACACTGTTTGCTTTTGTTTGGCAAAGTTCAAGTTGTAGTTGAGCCCTTCACCCAGGGGGTTGTGCTATATACCCTTTGTGCCCATTAGGTAAGAGCTCACCAATTCCCTTCCCTCTTCATCCTCCCCTTTGTCTCCTCTCCTCTCTCCCCCACTTGAATTTATTTGTGTTTTTCCTCAGGGGGGTGTATATAGGTGTTCATCTATTGGTTTCATATGAGGGAACTGAAACTGGACCCGCACCTCTCACCACTGACAAAATTGACTCTCGCTGGATAAAAGATTTAAATTCAAGATATGAAGCAATAAAAATTCTAGAAGAAAGTGTGGGAAAAACTCTTGTCCATATTAGCCTGGGAAAAGATTTTATGAAGAAATCCCCCATAGCAATTGCAGCGAAACTAGGGGCTTTGAATTTTTAAAATTATTGTTTTGTTTTAAATTTCAGATTAATATGAGGGTACACATGATTAGGTTACATTGTGTTTATTAGGTAGAGTTCAAGTTGTAGTTGAGCCCTTCACCCAGGGGGTGTGCTGTCTACCCTTACATGGTACATAGGTGAGAGCTTACCAAGGGCCCTCCCCTTTCCCCTCTCCCTTTCCCTCCCCCATTCCTGCTCCTTGATTTTAATTGTGTTTTTTCTCTCTTATGGGTATGCAGTTGTTTACCTATTGGTTTCATATTAGTATTGTGTACATTGGATACTTGCTTTTTCATTCTGTGTTTAAATCTTATATAGGAAGGGCTTTCTCTCTTCTTCCTCCAATATTTAAAAATCAACCATTTGAACTCTCCAAACTCTCCAAAATTCAAACTCTCCAAATTTATACTCAATATATTAATTGATTCTAAACTGTACATCACCCTTATGTAATGGTTTTACTGTTTCATCTTGCTTTTATAGATTTTTTTTTTCAGTTTTTCTTTACAGTTCTTCAGTAGAAGCCAGAGTCTTGAAGGGCCCTTAGGAGCCTCTGACACCTGTTATAGTGACTTAAGTTTCTTTTCAATATTCATGGCCAACATCTACCTTTTGCTCTTTTCAATTCCTGATAGAATGATATGACATCGTGACCTGACACAAAAATTGATTTATGCTAATGACATGGAAATATGCTCCAATCGTATGAGGAATTTGTCTTTAAGAACTAAAATCTGGAAGGGGTGGGGAAAGGAAGAGTAGAGAGAGGGAAGGAGTGAGGGGGGTGGGGTCTTAGTGTGTGCCACACCTTTTGAGGGCAAAATACAATTGTAAGAGGGACTTTACCTAAAAAATGCAATCAGTGTAACCTGGTTTCTTGTACCCT
>CAUYRH010054538.1:0-16982 GCA_963574655.1 Perodicticus potto
TTATTTCACTTGGAAAATAACTTGGGCAGTTTGTACACATGATATCAGGGCTCTCAAATAATAATTTTCCCTGTAACCGTGGGTCAAAACAGCACTATTTGTGTACATGATGGTATGTTTAGAACAATCCATACTTTATGAACTTCGCTGATTGTACAACTTTGTAAATAAACTATTCTGGAAAACAAAAAAAAAAAAGAAAGAAAGGAAGACTGAGCTCACAGACACGTGCGACAGTACACGTCACGGGGCTTTATGAAAGGAAGACTGAGCTCACAGACACGTGCGACAGTACAGTCACGGGGCTTTATGAAAGGAAGACTGAGCTCACAGACACGTGCGCCAGTACACGTCACGGGGCTTTATGAAAGGAAGACTTAGCTGGACAGCGCCGAGTCCGGATACTCACCAATCGCTGGGTCACACTCAGCGCCTAACTCCTCGTAGGAAAACTTAGCAAACATCCAGCAACCAAAGTGATGCCAGAAAGTTTCTGGGTAAATAGTATCATACAAAAGTTCAGTACTTGGAGATAATCTTGTAAACTTCGAATGAGTATGCTGGTTATACAGATCCCTAAACATGACAATTTTTGGATACTGTGTAGGAGGCTCTCCAGATTACTGATTGTTATCTTAGAAGCCATCGAGAGGGAAGAGCGCAGAAGAGCTCACAAAAAGATCTCGGCTCTGTGCAGAGCAATTCAAGCAACAATTGTAGCTTCAATTATTGAGGGTCCAGTAGCTATCACTGTGCTATTTTCTAATCCTAGCACAGCCTTGAAAAGTGGTTATGGTTAAAGCCATTTCACAAAATGCAGAAAACAGAAGATTTGGGGCTGGAAGTGACTTCTCTAAGGTTACTGATTTTAGGATTTGAGTTAGAATTTTATCACTAATTTGCTTGACTCTCAAGTACATGCTCTTTTCATCATAATATTCTTCTTTCTTTTTGATATATTTCTATCAAATTTATGGCAAACAATCTTAATATGGAGAAATGAAATCTTTACTTGGTAAAAATAACAAATCAGATTTCAGGAAACCCAATCAAGTTAACTTTCTTTTGATAATGGAAATTATTAACAATATGTTAATGATATTAATATTAATAAACATTAATACTAATAATTAATTTATAGATGTAAATATTACAAACATTAATAACAATAATAATTTCTATTATTGATGTGGTGCTCCTGGTAGCTCTGTTTATTTAATTTACAGTGAAGTAGTTACAAAGGGCTGGTATCTCAAGACTGACTTACAAAATTCATCCCTGTTGTAGACAAGAGCTTTTTGAAATTCTCCCCTCTGTATCAAACAGGTGGATAGAGAAAGTTTTAAGCACTCACTTTATAAAATATATTCATACCATAATATATTCTGAAATTATTTCCTACATTCTAAAACATTTCTGACAAAGTAAAACTTGTATCCTCTAGTTTTGCATGTTGTGACATGACAAGCAATAGCAATAAATGATTCCTTGTTTTTTAAAAAAAGTATTTTGACCTAAGTTTGGAACCAATTCAAACATCTTGATATGAAACATATTTATTTCATTTATTCCCCAGTTTCTCTTGTTTGTTGTTTACTTATAAACAGTGTGCAAATTAGAGTCACATGTTTTAGATCTTAGAGCAAAATGTCATGCAGAAAATAATGGAATTGGTATTTGATCTTCAGAAATGGGTAACTGTTCCTGAGTTACATGTAACCATTTGAAGTCTGTAAAAATCATGTATTTGACATCTTATCATTTGGAATGAATTTAATATCAAAATATTTACTGCACTCAATATTAAAAGGCTTTTTAAAAAAAGGAGTGTATGTCAAAAACAACTCTTTGAGAGAAAATGTATTTTTTATAAATAGCTTAAAATTATTAATTTGGAGTACCTTAACAACTTTGCTCATATTTCAATCATAACACAAACTATGAGACCAGGCTTCCTTCTTTGCCATTATGTGCTGGATTTTTTTCTATGGCAAACACTACCCTTGTGGAAAGTCAAGTTCTCTCAGAATAAGCAAAAGAACAGATCTCAGTAACATTTTTAATTTCTGCAAATCACCTTTTTGTTAATGTCCTGACTAGTGGAGGTTGGGGCTAATCATTTCTTAATTTAGAAATATTGAATTTTGTGCTACGAACTTGAATAAAAATATGCTGCCCCTAAGTTCATAGGTATATCTTTTAAATGAATCACAGTTTAGTTTCATTGAACTATGGTAGTTATGCAGTGATTTAGGTGGTAAACATCTACCTTATAGAAATAATATCCACAAAATTACACCTAATTTTATACAAATTTGCTGTACTCACTAGGATGTCCATCAGAAAAGTAAGTACAACTGGAACTTGAAACTTTTTTATTAACTTTTGAGTAGCTTTGAGGTTGAAAGCATGAGACTAAAATTATTGGCAAAATTTGGGTTTAGAACTACAGTTATGTATAGATTTTAATTACACATACTACCCACTTCTCCATCACACCTCAGCAAACTGAAAGTTGGATATATTAACTTGTTATATTATCTTCAGTCCAGAGGCTTTTTACTTATGAGTTTCAGCTTATCTATTACTTGTGAATTAAAAAAAAATAGTAGACACCTTCTATGTTAACATTCTGGTTTCATACTGGGCAGCATTATCTGTCTCTTCTCTCTCTATTTTCTCCCCAAACTTTTACTGTCCTCTTGCTTTCGATTTTCAAGTCTCTCCTTGAAGAGGAGGAAAATGCACACTCTCCTTTCTACCAAATAAATAGAAGCAAAATATAAAACTTAACTTTAAAATATGAACTGTTTCTGCTTCATTACATAAGTTCTTTACCTGTCCTAGTCTGTATGCGTTTTATTACAGAGTTTATAAAGCTGTTTCATATATTCACACTCACGTGTCACCTTAGAATTCTGTTCTTTAGAATCATGAGAAATGCCACTTTCCATCTGTCTGGGCAAATTAGACAGTTGGATCCTCAATAAATATTCATAAATGATGGGCATGTTGCCGTACAACACTATTAAGACCTTATTGCACGATAGAAGGAAACTTTGCTGGAATTCTGTAAAGTTAATGTTTTGACACCTAATGGACTTCCATTATCATAGCTGTTTTCTTGTTTTCACTGTTTATTCACTGCTCCCTTCCTCATATACCAGGATTCAAGCAAACACTACCAAATTCCCAAAGCAGAAAATACCAAGTGAAATAGTCAACCTGACTCTTCTTGTTTTTGTGATCCATGCAGGTGATTCAGCCTCACTGGAATGATAAACAATTAATCAGCACATTTAGACAAGTGTAGAAACAGCAGCAACTTGGCAGGGTGAAGTGAAATGGCAGGAGTCTGCTTTAGGGCCGTTTTCAATAAGAGATTAAGAAATGGAGCCTAAGCCAATGGGGAGAGAGATGATGTTTACCCTGTCACAAACATGGAGTAGAATGTCACCTCAAATGCTCTTATAAGACTATTTCAGAACCAAAGGCATTCTTTTTTTTTTTTTTGAGACAGAATCTCAAGCTGTTGGCCTCAGTAGAGTGCTCTGGTGTCAGAGCTCACAGCAACATCAAACTCTTGGGCTCAAGGGACTCTCTTGCCTCAGCCTCCCAAGTAGCTGGGACCACAGGCGCCCACCACAATGCCTGGCTATTTTTTGGTTGTAGTTGTCATTGTTGTTTGGCAGGCCCAGGGTAGGTTTGAACCTGCCAGCTCTGGTGTGTGTGGCCTGTGCCGTAACCACTGTGCTAAAGGGCGCCAAGCTACTAAAGGCATTCTTAATAAAGCTACACTCTTCAGCCTATGGACTAAGTTTTTGTGAACTTTAGAAATACCCTAATGCTGGATTATTAAGATCTTCGATTCGACAAACATTAATTGAACATCTCATATATGTCATAGACTCAAGAGTCTGTGCCAAGTGCTGCAGATAAAGAATGAACAGTCTCTAAAATAATGGTTCTCAAGGGCTGCACTTGTGGCTCAAGGAGTAGGGCGCTGGTCCCATATACTAGAGGTGGTGGGTTCAAATCCGACCCTGGCCAAAAAAACTGCAACAACAACAAAAAATAATGGTTCTCAAACCTGACTATCTCTAAACACTGACCTCTTAAGAGCCATAAACAACTTTAATACCCCACCCTCCAGAGATTCTTACTCAATGTGTCTTGGGTAGAACTAGACAGCTGTAGTTTTTAAAGCTCCTCATCTGAGTTTTAGCCCATGTTGAGGCTCACAGGAGGCCCTGGATGACACATCCCTTGGAGAAAACACAGCACATAATAGCTGCACCATAGTAGGTCACAGAAAGACTGTAGGGTTCCACGTGCCCCCACTCTGCCTGGGGGCACATCACATGGACAGGATAAGAGACAAAGAAATCCTTCCCAACAAGTTCTGAACAAGTGTTATATGTCAGGTGCTCTTGATGCACCACAAATGGTCCCAGAAGCAGGTGTAACTACAGGCCCATAGCCAATGAGGAAACTGAGACATTGGAAAGATCAGGGTACTTGCTGGAAAGTCACAAATTTTGTAAGTGACGGATTTAGGATTTGAATCCAGACCTCCTGCCTCCAACTGAACATAATTTCTAAGAAAAAAAAAAGATGATTTAAAAAATTTAGTATTTCCAGAAAAGACGTACATAAGAATAGCTGAAGACAGGCAAATTTTATTATTTGCCAAATACCATTTTTAATATTTCTTTTGGATTTTCCAGAACATGTATTTTACTTTCTTTCAGTTGACCTAGTAGAGATCCAAACACAAAAATGTGTTACAGAAAAGCAATTTCTTCTTTCATTGAATCCAATCTGTGCTGACGAGATTCAGTTTGAGAGTTTCACGATGTCTCACTATAGGAGTACATGGCATTATCTCCACACACAGGAGCCACCGGTGACTCTCTTGTGCCCGGCTTAGCTGTGCACTTCAACCATATGAGATTTATCAGCTAAGCCATAAGCAGAGGCCCAGGCAAGAGTGAACTAAGTAGTCATTGAGCTAAAGAAGTCTGGTATTCAAAAGCACCCTTAACATTACAAAGTGTAGGGAACAAGCTGTATTTCAGCTAAATGATTGCATAGCTATGATGCACACCGACTTTACAAGACTTTTCCTGGAAAATTTTAACGATAAAAAAATCTTATAAAATAAGGCAAGGACACAGATTAGAAACGATAATTTTATTTGATAAGAGGTAATTACACTTCATTTCTCTAATAACTCGAGCTATGTATTTCAAAAAACATTCTTCTCCTAAGATCATCCCACTCAGAGGTATGAGGTCAGACAACTAAGTTCATGAACTCATCCTGGGAAAAGGGCAACACCCCTCGTTGCCAGACATCACTAAGGTCACCTTCGCAGTGCTGCCCGTGGCCATCTGGGAACCACAACTACAGGGAGGCCTGTAGCACTTTTTCTAGGATGAGTTTACAAACTTCATTGTCTGACCGTGTATGACTAAGCTATTTATTTTTTTAGAGTTTAAATATTATTTTAACTCACGATGATCCCTCTGCCTGAACGAACTCACTTCTTCTCCCCTCATTATACTTCCCTGAGACTTCCCATTGAACACATTCTCTCACACCTCCAAACTATCCCAGACCTTATTTTCCTGTCCCTTGGGACATTGTATCTCAAACACTTGAACCATCCAGGCACCAAGTACACAGGAGATCCTGATTTTTAAAAAATGCAGATTAGACATTAAATGGGTAGAGGTGAAATCTTCCAGCAGAGTTGTGGCTATTGCTGTAACAGCAGACTCTGTGGCCACCATGGACAGGGCTGGCTGCAGCCAGCCTCGTATCCTCACAGAGGTGCAGCAGGCCTCTCTACTCCAGCACCATCACAGGCAGGCAGGGGACCAGGATCCTCACGTCTTCCTGGCTAGCCATTCCTCTCCCTCACCCGGCTGTCCCCACTGTGGAGTGGGGGCTGATAACATTTTATTTGCTAATGAGCCAGGATCTGATCCTGGTGATTGGTTAGTCTCTTCCAGCTCCAAAGTAGGACAGATCTTTGACTGGATGAAATCTTTCTTGATTCTAAAGAAACAACACAGTTCATGCAAAGCACAGATCTTCATCTAAAGCACTGTGAAACGTGAGAAGGCACGGCTAATCTTCACTTACTTGCACAGGTTAAGTGTCCTTAATCAGAAACAATGCCCCCAAATCTGAAACATTCTGAGTACTAACATGATGCCCAAAGGAAAACTTTTTGGAGTATTTTGGATTCCAGATTTGGGGATTAGAAATGCTGAACCAATATGTAGAAATGTAAATATTCCAAAATCCAAAAGACTCCAAGATCTGAAACACTTCCTGATCCCAAACATTTGAACAAAGGCCACTCAGCCTGTACTGTTAACTCTCCTATCTGCTTGGAAAGCCTCTGTCTCTTACCTTTTGACTTCCGGTCATGGTACGACCTGCCTCGATAACGAGGGGTGTCCAAATACAAATTCTCAAGATCTTCTTGCCATGACTCTGGATTGAAGTGCTTGAGCAGATCTTCCACAGTGTCAAATTCTGCAATGGTTTTGTCCAGAGCATCCGCGGTGAGACTGGGATCCGTTACTGATGAAGAGTGATAGGGAACCCCCTAAGAGCGACATACAGCTCAGTGTACTCAGAAAAAGTTCACTGCTATGAAATACAATAGTCATTCAGCTATATGGAAGGAACATAAAACATCATACATCTAAACAACATGCGTTGTCTTGCCATATTCTTAAATAAAAGCAATTGATCTAAGATAATCATTCAGTTTGTGTGCAAATCAAAGCCAGGTCATAAAACTTCCAGTTCATCTGAATTGTAATGATTTAAAAAATATAAGTTAAATGGAAATATCAAAATTAAGTTATCTGATTTCTTGGTTCAATGTCCCTTATCATTCATGTATCAACAAATTATGGTGAGAATTCACATTTCAAACTCCCTCCACACAGGTTTTGACACATCCTAATTCATTTCACTCTCCCACAGGTAGCCTCCATGTTCCCTGCTTCCAGGTCAGCTGGTAATGCTCATGACGTGTGAGCAGTGTTTGAATCTACTCTGAGACATTGACAAAGATCTGGCACTTTAACCAATGAATTTAATGTCAACAAGGATAATTAGCCATGAAACTGCCTCTCTTGACTTAAAAGTGGAGGATACAGGCATATTGTTTTTAAGTGCTGTAGTTTTGCTAGTGACCCCAGTTGCCTTTAAAACAGTCTTAGGAATACTCTTTAAAGGGGGAATGTAACATCACTGAACATTTGGAAAGGATTATGTATTTTGTAATGGAATATATCCCCACATAAGGTTTTCAAGCACTTACTTCACTAACCCTTATTCAATCTAGAGGTAAATGAGCCATGATTCAAACATCTCTGTAAAGATTCATGACCCATTAACAAGGAAATAGAGAGCACAGGCCTCAAATGGTTTTTAGATGTCTTTACAGAAATTGCCAAACAAATAAGATCCCCCCAGGGGCAGATATCTCTTATCACCAAGGAAAAATGAAAACTAATGAAAACTTGTTTTCCTGAAATTTAACTATAGGATCCTATCAAGAAATAATAGGTGCTGTGTAGTCTCACACAGCAAAGCTCGCAGTTGACATTCTCATTCTCAGGCACGTTGTCTCTCTCTTTTTAGCCAATCAAGGACTAAAGGTCGTAAGTGACTCGATGTTCATGTTTTCAGAGGAACAGTGTCTGTTTAGCAAAACTGAGAGGTGTAAAAGTATTAATCTACCATTGGTGTGACTCATGAGCAGTTTTTAAATAAGCCCAGAAGGGGAAAGGCAGTGGAGAGAGTAGGGTGGGAGAATGAGGAAGACGGACCAATGTGTCAGGCCAGCTCTACTGTTTTATTTTTTCATTTAGAGAAAACATACAACTACTTTTCAGTCATCCCTCTCCTGACCAAGCCTTTTCTGCACAGGTGTGACCAGGCACTAACAGTCATTCATCTGGTGGTGTAGTCTTCGCTGGACATTACTGAAGAGTCCAGGGACTTGTTAGTAGTTCAAGCCATGCTGAGGACACCTCTACAGGCACCTGTTGATATGACATGGCTCTCATCTAAATGCAGCTGTATTTGTTCCTTTCTTTCTGATAAGCTAGCTCTTTCATCTAGGGCAGTGGTTCTCAGCCTGTGGGTCACAACCCCTTTGTAACAATGAAAATACATTGCAGCATTAGGAAGGTTGAGAACCACTGATCTAGGGGTGTGTGTGTATATATGTGTGTGTCTGCCTGACAGGAGCTGGACCTGACCTAAGCACATAATTTCTGTCTTGTGCACTCTTTCTAGGATCACATGGCAGGGGTGGATGATACTTATAATTCAGCACTGTAATTCCAATTCCCTATTCAACCTATGTTGTCTGGATAATCTACAATTACCCTCACTTTCACCAAATGTTTACAATTAACCTGGTATCACAATAGTATGGGTCTGAGAACTAGAAAGTCAAAAAGAGCTGACCAAAGTTAGAAGCATGGCAGTATCTAAAAGCTTTGAGATTAAAAAATACTTCCCTCTCTTTTGAAATAAAAGCAGGGATGTCAATCAAACAAGCCAAGTGACAACTTCTGCCTACAGCTCTGGGGAAAATGGCTGCAGGAGTTTTGTGGGGTGGTTTCTCCAGGGACCACAGTACATCCCCAGGTTCTCTCCCCAAGAGCAAGTTGCAGGGGCTCTCAGTTCCTGAACAGGAGGGGAATATAAGCTCTTCCAACATTAGGGGAAACAGCCATGTGAACCACAGGTAAAATATAAACTTAGCTTTACATCTATGTTCAAGTTTTTCCTCAGGGCAGTTGACAGAAACAAAGATAATAGCTAAGAAAATGTCAGGTGACCTAATAAATTCAAGAAAACATTTTCCCCACCTAAGGTAAATATTTAAAACCAATTTTGAGAAAAATAACAAATTGGGTGTGGTTTCTTCCAGTAAATATGATCTCATTCAGCTTTTGTTACATATTTATAAAAATCAATTCTCAAGTTGACTAAATTACTTCAAAATGATAACAATTTGTAAAAAAAAAAATGCTTTGGAAACTGTAAATCACTTTCTTTTCTTATTTGAGACAGAGTCTCAAGCTGTTGTCCTGGGTAGAGTGCCATGGCATCACAGCTCACAGCACCCCCGAACTCTTGGGCTTAGTCAATCCTCTTGCCTCAGCCAAGTAGCTAGGACTACAGGCACTCGACACAATGCCCAGGTATCACTGTCATTTGGCGGACCTGGGCTGGATTTAAACCGTCAGCCTCAGCGTATGTGGCTGGTGCCTTAGCCACTTGAGCTACAGGCGCCGAGCCTGTAAATCACTTTCAACAAAAACATAGTATGGTTTAAACCAAAGTTAACAATAAGTCTTATGTCCCATGCTCCACTCTAGAAGGGTCTCAAAGAATGAAATGCTGACAACAGAAGCTAGTTTGCCCTGATCTTCCAAGAAAGCAGAGCAGCACCTTGACTTGGCACTCAAATCAGAAGAATTTCCAGTACATATGAACCCGATGCTGAACCTCCGCAGATGATCTAAAGGAAGGGGACAACACCTCTTCTTTTAAAGGACATGGATTATCCTTAATGAGCTAAAGATCCTTTAAGGTTTGTAATTCTGGCCTTTGGGCAGAAATTATTAGACCACTCTGAGTTATCATTTGTAAGAGACTTAAAGAGCTGGAGGACCCCTGGATGCTCAGTCTGGGACACAGACGCTGCCACTGGGGTCTACTTGGAGTCACCAGCCTCGGGCTGCAGAGGCTCCTCCTGCCCTCCTTGAACCACCCTCCTGCTCTCCTCAGCGTCCCCTCCTGCCCTCCTCAGAGCCCCCTCCTGCCCTCCTCAGCGCCCCCTCCTGTCCTCCTCAGGGCCCCCTCCTGTCCTCCTCGGCGCCCCTGCCTGCCCTCCTCAGAACCACCTTTCTTGTTTTGATTTTCACACAACTGATGTCTACCCTGAGGTAGGTTCAGAGGAGACATTCCAGACTGTCAAAAACACACAGATAAAACACTCTGAATATCATTGTCAGAGACACCTCTCAGCTCTGGATCAGAAGCCAAAGTAGGTGAATTAAATAGTCATAGAATCCATAACTGAGGAAATCCTTCCACATGAGGGGATTTTAAAAAATCCCTCAAACAGCACAAGATAACCTGTCACTTGTCACTTTAGGGAAAAACAATCAGCTCTGACTCAGCCACTTGGACTCTCTTTAGAACTGTAGACAAGCTTTCTCTATGCTCTTGACCTTTTTATGGACAACTGCATTTATTATCTTGTATTTTATTGCTATGTAAGTGTGATACATAGGATTGGTAAAAACATGGTCTGGTCTTTCTGTACAAAGTAGATAAGAAGACAGAATACTGAGAAATGACTAAATTTGGAGAAAAAAATGGGGCATGAACCACTTTAAAGCTTCAGGGTGAGTTATGTTTTATATCCAAGTCAAATAGAAGACATGCTTGATTTGCACTTAAGTTATCTTATTGTAAATACTGGGATTTTGCAAGTCTGAACACAGACCCTTGAAAATGCAAAGGTTAACAGTTTCCTCTGGAATATTCAAAATGTTATTTCGAAATTCCTCACTTGAGTTTGGGCCATGAACCAGTTTGCTGTGTTTGATGCTTGCGCAGGCCTTTTTTGGAATGATCTGCTTTGAAACTGACAATGATTTCAGTCATTGTCTAGCCTGAGTTCCCACCACAGTAAACCAGCAATTCCTGGAAACCTTTCTGAGACACAGGGAAAGGGTGTCTGACGTGACCAGTTGTAACCTGAATCCAGTGGAGGAGCACGGCCTGCTTGACTCTGGTTTTTGGTCAAGTCATGAATCCTTAATGCAGGTGAAGTCATCTGGGGGTTGACTTTAGCTATTTCATCAGTTTCTTTTGCTGGCAATGAAGTAATAAATTACTTACTGAAATAGAGCTTGTGACTGATTCCCAGTTGGTGTCTGAGGCTGCTGCAGGCTGGAAATCTTCCTAGAAGGCAAAGAGACACTTACGTGAGTCAGTAAAATGCCGTTCAATTCATTCTGTGCAAAGTCTCAACCTTGTTCATCTCCTTCCAACTAAGTGACAACAGAAACAGCGCTACGTTCCTGCTGAACTGTTACCATTTGTCTTAAGCACCTCTCCTCTTCTCAGCCACGACATATTCTTGTAAGTACTGGTGAAATGGAAATTGTACAGACAGGAGTTCCAATTTTAAGTTGGCCACCTGCTATCTGTGTGACCTCAGGCACCCTGCTTAACCTCTCCAGTCCTTTTCTTCCTCGTCTATAAACGGGGGATATGGAATGCTCGCATGATAGGTTTTGAGAATTGAATACATTAATTATTTAATTATAACTGGCATGCATGATAAAATGCTTGTTAAAGAATAATAATAATAACTGCTTTCCTTATTGATGTCTTAAGGTTCAGCATCATGTTCAATTTTGTCTGCTGAGCCAGTCCATAGCACTGGTAATATTTTCAAAGATACACTAAAGTTCAAAGTACTGTTCCTGATTCTATCAACAAATGTTAGGAAGGACGACAGGGGAAGAAAATGCCTAGGACTTCTACTCTCTCAGAGAAAGCCAGGGCAGACCTGAGAACATGAGTTAACTTAGAAAGCCTGGAAGAGGCTCACAGAAAGAAACTTCTCTTAAAAGGCAAACCTGTCTCATTTGCGTACGACTTTGATGTTAATTACTCTGGCAGGAAGTTAAACAAACACAAAGGGAAGGAAAGCTGATTCTACCATTTTTGCATATCTCAGATGGCCTCTTGACTCTGCAACAACAAATCACCTTGGACAATTTCTTCCAGCCTGACCAGGGAGTGCAGGTGTTTTGAGAAGATGCTGAGAAGCTGTCGGCCACTCAAGTGTGGGGCTTACTGACCCAGGTGGACTTACTGAATGAAAGTTAAGTATCAGGTCTAAATTTCATTAACATTTTGGAAATGCTGGAAATGCATTTGTTAACCACTCGTGATGAGACACGATTATAAAACGTCCAGTGTTGTAGAAAATTTCAGCTGTTTACTGAGAAAGACTGAGTTGAATTTGGGATCCAAAGAATGAACAGGCTATTAAAAACTGATGAGTGAAGGATTTTAGGAAATTCTGCCCCCAAATATGACTCCTTGGTATAAAGAGAATTTTGAAGTACAGGCCCTTTGAGATAAAAAGCATTGAAGGGGCTTCCCTTCACCTACATAAACCAAACTGACAGATCACAAGAACTATCCATTTCCCTTCCTCTCCCTGTTATCTCAACATATTGCAGGCAAATTGATCAAGAATGCGACCAGACCTAGCCCCAAACATTAAAAATATAATACCTCACAGGTTGATTTAATTTGGTAAGAGAATCATTTACAAGTCAATCTGTTTTCCCCATGCATTTATCCTCCCTAGCAACCATTTATGGCCCCTGAGTAGAATTACCTATACTGCTCATCTCCCTCTCCCCTCTAAAAAGCAGGTGTAAACATATCTGAACTTCACTGGGATATTGAGTAATCACTCTGTGATTCTCCCCATGCACATGGCAAATAAATCTTTCTCTAACTATCCTTACCGTTAAGGAGATTGAAATGCAAACACATAAATAAACAGGTGCAGTAAACTCATGTGGGTGCTCTGATACCAGGCTAATCAGCGTATCATAAAAAGTAGCAGATAATTATATTTGAAGGAAGTGGGCATGGAAAAGTTTCCTATAGGAAGGTGATTGCTGAATGGAACTTTGAGGGATAAGTAGATAGTTATCTGCAAGAAAGGTGGGGTACAAGATGGAAAGAGAGAAACATGCTTAGACATCTAAGGAAAGTCTGGAGAAGGAGCAGCACCTTGCTGGGGAAATATAGTGAGTGTGCCTACAACACTCAGGCAGCATGGTCAGGATGAAGTCTGCTACATGAGAATGCACTTGAACTTGAGATGTAAATTTGGACATTATCAACACAAAAATGTAATTAAAACTAGTAATCGGTTATGTTGATCATGTGTAAAAATCAGCAAAAGGGACACTTTTAAAATCTTGAAACTTAAAACAGTTTTAAGATTATCTAGTCTGATCTTAAGTGAACAATAAGAATCCCAGTTCTTAGAGAAGTAAAAGATGTGTCGTGCATGTAGGCATCTGATGGCAAGGGTAGAACCATCAAAGCTCATTCCTAAGTAGAAACTGTGTGGTTGCTAATCTTTCCTATCTTCGAGAATTTATATCCGGGGGAAAAAAGTGGAATAGTGCCCAAAGTGGGGATCAGTACAACAGCAGGGCAGGCACGAAGCTGAGTATTGGTGGAGGCTCCGCGTCATCACAGGAGTCTTACTTAGATTTGACACCTATGCTTACAAAGTTTGTGACTTCTGGCTCAGCGCCTGTGGCTCAATGGGCTAAGGCGCCAGCCACGTACACCTCAGCTGGCAGGTTCGAATCCAGCCCGGACCTGCCAAACAACAATGACGGCTGCAACCAGAAAATGGCCGGGTGTTGTGGCGGACACCTGTAGTCCCAGCTACTTGGGAGGCAGAGGCAAGAGACTTGCTTGGGCCCAGGAATTAGAGGTTGCTGTGAGCTGTGATGCCACGGCACTCTATCCACGGCACTCTATCCGGGGTGACAGCTTGAGGCTCTGTCTCAAAAAAAAAAAAACAAAAAACAAAAAACAAAGTTTGTGACTTCAGTTCATTTGCTCGCATAGACACATATTAAAAGTATTTTGTTAAAGTTTTTTTTTTAATAATAAACAAGCTTTCATGAACAAGCACCCTGACGAATTTTACACCAAGAACTTTTAATTTGCTCACTGTCTAGCCTAGAGATTCCAGTCAGAAACTTCAATAGGAACAAATGATAAAAGATTTCATTTAGTCCTCAATAAAATGTAACTTAATCTTCGCTTGGCAACATGAATGTTAGACATTTAAAAGACACTAACTTTCTTTTATGTTACTTCAAAAGTTTACTATTATTCATAGATGACATATTTAAAATGACCTTATAGAAGGGAAGGATAACTTTTATAAAAATAAAACACTGAGCCTCCAAGGTTGGAGCCCTGAAAGAGAGCACCAGAGATTCTAATTTCTAAATATAACCTAACTACAATAATTTCTCATCTTTTCCACCAAAACTTCCCAAGTCTAAGACACCAGCAAGTCTCCCAACTACCCTGTTAGCTTTCTCCCACATGCAAGCTAGAATTATCTTTTCTAACAGTAAATAAAATCACTTTGTACAGAGGCCAAGGCCTGAAGAAGAGAAAAAAATGCTTCATGCACTGTCTCTTTAAAACCCCTCACCCTTGCTGGAAAATAAAACCCGCATCCTTGCTCAAGGCAAGTTATCAAAGGACCAAGGAGTGGTTTTTGTTTGTTTGTTTGTTTTAGATGGAGTCTGTCTGACCCTAGGTAGTGTGCTGTGCCATCATATCTCACACAAACCTCGAAGTCCTGGGCTCAAGCAATCCTCTTGCCTCAGCCTCCCAAATGGCTGGGAGTATAGGCATATGACACAACACCCAGCTAGTTTCTCTAATTTTAGTAGAGATAGGGTCTCACCCTCGCTGAAGTTGGTCTTGAATTCCTGAGCTCGGGCGATCCACCCACCTCAGCCTCCCAGAGTGCTGGATGACAGCAGTGAGCTGCTGTGCCGGGCCTCCTGGACTCCCAAGCCAGAGAATGTTCTTTGTTTTTTGTACCACAAGAAATGGCAGAACAGAACTGTGACAGAGTCCAACAATCACCTTCACTACAGATAGGGCTGATCAGGACCATCGACTAGAGTTAAACAGCAATAACCTGAAGCTAAAGTCCCCTTTCCCCCTTAGAAGCTCCATATTTCCACTTGTATAATAGCAAAAGTGGTCAACATACAGAGGTGGTCAGCATAAGGAACGAGGCCTACATACCATACATATATGTGGTGCCTGTCCTGAAAATCAGGTCACCTATGGAGATGGAGGTTCTACTGTATTTAGGAAATTGGTATTTAAGATGAAATCTGGCATCCTCCCCACTTTCAAATTAATACACATTTCTCTTTCTTTCTCTTCAAACTGTTTGTCCTTGTTCTTAGTTTGGCCTTGAGACAAAGTACCAAACTTTTGGAAACAACTTTTGTTTTCTGCTTAAAACCTTCTAGTAGCTTTCCATTGCACTTAGGGTCTTGCCTTTCTGAATCCTCTCCTGATGTGCTTCTCTCATTGGACGTCTTACATTTCCCCCTGACTTCACTCCTGCTCTGCTGGTCACTTTTCGGTTGTTGAAAAATTTATAAACTAAAATTTTAATACAGAGAAAAATACAATTGAAACTGTAGCCCCCCTCCAGTATATTAGGGTATTAGAACTGACTTCCCTGCATAAAGGCTAGAATTCTAAAATAGCTAGCTGAAGTTGTTGGTCACAGAGGTAGAGATCAAATAATTGCTGGGTTTGTTAGAAAAACATAAAATCATATATGTAGGCTAAAGTATAATAGTAATCCTTAAAAATTAAAAAGTAAAGTATAACTTCAATAACAGCAGTGGAGGAAAAATAATTTGTTAAAAATTAACATGCAAAAGTGAGGAAAAGAATTAAAAATAATTCAATAGAAATATAAAATGTGATGCCAGAAAACAGGAATCACAATACATCAAAATAGATAAAACTTGTCTATTAAAAGTATGAGAAACTTAGATTGGACCTTTATTAATCTTCTAAATATATTTTTTGGGGATTGGAGCAAGATGGTGGCCAAATAACAGCTTCTTTGCAACCAGGAACAGCAAGACTGGGGAGAGAAGAGTCCAGGCATCTCTGGCTTATGGGCTCTTCTCAGAAACATCCCTTTGGGGACTCAGGTAGACAACAAGAGACTTCTGGACCCAGGAGGAGGACAAAAGCTGTGGAGAACTGGCAAGTGGTTGCGAATGGGCTGCCACAGCTGTAACTACAACAGCAGTGAGAATGCAGATATAGAAAGCCTTCCCTGTGGGTTGCTTTATTTGTTTGGACTTGGACACTTGGTTGAATTACCTTGGGAGAACATGGGCAAGAGTATGGGTGAATTTAAGTGTTGTCCAGGGCACAGGACTAAGCTGCTGGGCTGGAACAGTATTTGGCTGTGGGCTATGTGCAGCCATTGTGGGAGAAGTGCCCCTGCAGGCTCTGCCCTCAGGGTCACAGAGCGAGGCTTGGGCTGGGAGACTTTGGACAAGGGATCCAGTGACTGTGAGCAGCGCTAAAGGCCAGGACTGAGATGCCAGGGAAAAGAGGAACCAGCGTTTGGCAGGGGAAGGATTGCCTTGCAGGCTTGATCCTCAGGGGCATAGAGTGAGGCCTGTTTTGGCACACCAGATAAGTGGGCAGCCACTTTAGCAGGGATCCCGGAGAAAAGTGTTTTCCTGGGAAAGCTTCTGCTTAGCCAAGGTTAACAGTTTAAAGTGTCTTTTAAACATGCTGAGGAGAGATTCAGGCTCAACCCTACAGAGTTTGAGGGCAAAGTACTCAGCAGAGGCCTCCAGGCTCCATCTCATACAGCTGTACCAGCATTGTGGTTAGCATCTCATACCTTAGAAGATCACTGGTAGCCCAGACAATATTCAGCAAGATATATATACTGCTTTGGTATTGGATTTATTTTTTGTTTGTTTTTGTTTTTTCAACTTTCCCCCTTAAATTTTCTTTTTCCTTTCTTCCTTTTTCTAGTGTAAATATAATTTTCCATTGCTGCCTTCTTTAATAATAATAACTTCATTTGGGGGGAGGAGCCAAGACGGCGATCTGTAGCCAGCTTTCCGCAGAGGTTCCCATCCAGAAGGAGCGTTAAAGGACGGAAACTCAGCAAGAAAGCTGATGGTTTGGATTTGAGCCAAAAGAAAAGGTCGAAGAGCGCACATCAACCCTGCTGGGGAGACCTGAGACCCTGAGGACACAAACAAAAAGGTACAGAGCACATC